>OX246738.1:111110219-111317719 GCA_945910005.1 Isoperla grammatica | reverse complement strand
GGTAGGCCTACTGTTCTCGGGAGTGAATCACATTAGCTTCTCTAACTGAGATCGCTTCTTGTTGAGCCGACCTTAGAAGAGCCGACCTTAGAGGAGCCGACTTTAGAGAAGCCGTCGCAGGCGACGTCGATACTTCACTTGCTTTGCTACTCTGGGTATGAAGGTATGAATTATTCTCTAGACTTGCAAAGTTTCGAGACCGGTGAGCAACTTTACCCCGGACACGGTTTAATCGAGTACGTTTAACTGCTCTTTAAACTCGGGTGTAGCAAGTTAAGTAATAAAAGTTGTAAATATCTTTTAATTTAACAAAACTTAATTAATATTGGATATTGGCAGCAAACATTCTTTTGTTGAGAAAATAATTAGAAAAATATCTTCGATCTTTATAAGATAAAATTAATTATAGTTGCGCTGGGAAGATGAGGAATTTACGTCGCATATCATGAGAATGTAGAAACCTGGACTCGAGTTTCGAACACCGTCATTCAATATTTGATACACTGATCAAGGTGTGTGTTACTTGCACTTGTAAACGCAGTCTACATGATCTTTCTACGTCATAGGAACATGTTTGTTACTTCTTTTGTAAAGTGGTTCCACAGCAACCTTGTGAATGTTGACGTTCATAGATGAGTAGGTCGGAGCCAATCAGCGGGTGGCTTTTGATTGGCCATGTCTCAATTATCTATGACGTCAGCATCCACAAGGTTGCTGTGGAACCACTTTAAGGTGTGAATTACCATTGAAATATTTTACAAATCATTATGTTGCTCAACCTCTGACAGTTATAAAGCCAGTGTTCTGTTGGGTGGTATAGATTGACACTGAATACAAGCTTAGAGTGTATTTTGATGGGTGCCGTATCTTATTACACTGAAAAGTCAGACCCCTGACTTCCGTCGGGGTAAGGTTCCCCATCCGATACCCCTCGATGTAGTCCGATACGGGGCACACACATCCTGCCCACTTGCCCAGAGTCACCGCAACGGAAATGTATTTTAGTTGTGGTCTCGGTGTCTTGCCAAACTGTCGAGCTACGCAACTAAATAACTTCCCGTTCATGAAAGTTCCCGGCCGCAGTAGAGTGAATATAAAATTACCTAACTTAAATCACTGCATACTAAGTAACAAGCTACAACAATGAACTAGGGTATCTATCTAGTCTTGGTAGTAAAAACCGATCGAAATTAACGTTTTTTTAGTTTTTTTTTTAAGTAAAATTTTGAGATTTGAAAACGCTACATAATATTGAAAAAGTGAAAAATGTCGGGAATGTAGTTTTGTATGAACTAAAAACTGGGTAAGCAACATTTCAAATATTGCAAACATAACGATTTGTCATTGGGGCAGCCACCAATTAATTAATTTTTCTATAATTGGTTGTGCTAATGAAATCGTAATGATTACAATATTAGAACCTGTGTTATCACAGTTTTTATTTCATACAAAACTACATTCCCAGCACTAGTGAGACTTTTTCAATAAATGTAACTTTAAAAGACGTTAATTTGACGTGGTGTTTACGGTGATACCAATCCTTTATCTGTGGTAAGACTATTCTAAGCTCCTGCCTGTCGTACGAGAATACGATCACTGTACTGCAGGGCTTCTCAAACTATGGATCGCGACCCAATCAAAATGGGGTTGCCAACTTATGAAAAATGGATATTAAGGTTCATATATAGTCGAACTTTTAAAGTAAATGTATAAAAGGATGTATATAGAAAAGTTGAAAAAGAGGCTCAGCGGGAAACTTCCTTACTCTTGCATCCGCTTGTAAAAATGTCAACACAGCGAAGCGAATCGCTGCAAGTATCGGCTGACAAGCGACCATTAAAAACTACGCAAATAAGGTCCGATTTATGACGGGGTCGTGACATTTTTTACCTAGAAATTTGCGGTCGCGGGCAAAAAAGTTTGAGAAGCCCTGCTGTACTGCTTCCCATAACACCGACAATCTTTATGACTGAGCGACTGCAGCGCCATCCCACGGCTAAACTCGGTAATGTGATTGAACGGTCCAACGACATAAACTCGTATTAAAATTAATGACACGGAATAAATTCACACCGAATGGGCACAAGTTCGTATAACATATAAACTGTGGAGGTGTCTCGCACGTTTTCTTGCGTCGCCTCATAACGTCTAACTCTAATGGTAATATAGTTCCGGCGCGTTAACTTGCAAGATGGCGTCGTCACGGATTATGTCATAGTAATAGTGAGGTATGTGACATTTACCAACCTAAATCTAGTTGCATTTAGTTCTCTTGCCTTCGGTTTGTAGTTATATTATCAGCTCGTCTGTTGACAGGCGTTTATACGGAGACATGGAGTAACAGACCTTGCTGACTTGGGGCGAATCAGTCAAATAAGTTTTGCCCGCTCATATGATATGTATGATAAACATTTGACGGAATACTGAGACCCGTACTTTGACTAAAAATACAACTCGTTATCAAATTCCTCGAATTTATGGCTCCGGCAGACTTTTCAATAATATAAAGGAGTGTGCATGCCGTGCAAAGACTTGAATTATAAGCTTCAAAACATCCATATCTCCTGACTAGCGTTTCCTTTTACCCCCCCCCCCCCCCCTGTTCTCTTTCTGACATCACCCCTTTACCCTCCCAACGATTTCAATCATTTATAACTCCCTCGTAGTCCTACCGAAACTCGAGATTGTCTAACTTACCTTAAACGAAGAAGCACCCTTCAGATAAATTTTATACCGCCGGCTAAAGAATAATAAAATATGCTATCATTCGTCTAAGTCAAATAGATCCAAGCTAACGGAATGTGATTAATACATTGTACGAAAAACAAAAGTTGGAAAGTAGGGAAAAACACATATAATCTGTCTTCTTTCCTCGAAAGAACATGCTGATGTTAGAAAGAAGGTGCGATTATTGGCCGTAAAGTCGCTGTTTATAAACTTTATACCCACGTTACAATTGTAATTGTATTGACAATTGGTACTATAATTATCTTTCCAATCGGGAATCAGACTAGTCGGGTCTGTAGGCCTATATGAAATCGTTGCATCTAAAAAATGTAAAAGTCATAAGGTGTAACTAAGTGGTATCATTTCTGCTGTCAGTACGATACATTTTTGTGTTTTTGTGTGTATTGTGTATACAAATCAAATAGTTGGTTAGT
This sequence comes from Isoperla grammatica, assembly GCA_945910005.1. Classification (NCBI taxonomy): domain Eukaryota; kingdom Metazoa; phylum Arthropoda; class Insecta; order Plecoptera; family Perlodidae; genus Isoperla; species Isoperla grammatica. Next base: position 111,314,558 of record OX246738.1, on the reverse strand, counting down.
CGAGTTTGTGCAGTGTAGGCCTAAATGCAAAACTGTAGTTCTCATTAGCACTCCACTAAAAAATATAGTTTTCCTGTAAGAGAGTCCACATACAGTCAGAGTCAGTTTGAGCGCAAATTTGACTTGCACAAGTCAGAGCTGCACCAAAAAAAAAGTGCTATTAAGTATGTGGGATAAACTGTGCGGTGATGTCAGAAGCCAGTGGTTATTTTGCTTGCGTAAACTTGGCTTGTGCAAACACCCGCGTTGCGTTGGCTTGCTTACTCTAGGCTTGAACGGAAAACTGGCAGTATCTGGATAAGGCTGCAGAGTTGAAGTTGTGCAGGTTTTTCCAGTTTGCGTAAAGAACATACAGTGTCTGTAGGCTACAGAGGGTATTGCCATGGTCATAACCCTACACTGGCCATCCTGTCCTTTAATCAGTACGGAGTACGGACCAGCAGGTATCAGGACAAAATCATGCTTTTAATTAAGTAAGAGGTATACAGGGGACCTTTGGTTTTCTTTGGAAAAGAATGATTTAAAAAAGTACCTGTTTGTTCTCTTAAATGGATTAGTTCAGCTAGTATTAGACCTCCCGGATAAACCATGTTACACAATGTTGTTTCACAACCCTTACAAACTCTACTTTGAAAGTAATGGATGACGAGCTCAAAGCTTCGAGAGCTCCCGGATTTATCTTGCAAGTACATTCTAATAAAAGTGGAATGCGCTGGGCTTGGCTTGGCTTGGCACACATGCAGCACCTTGTTGTGATAAAGTGTTGCAATCTTACCGGTTCGTCCGGGATTTATCGAGGAAGATCGTCTACTAAAGCATCTTAGATCATCCTCGCTGTAGGTCGAGGTTTTTCCACTCGGCATCAAAACTACGCAATAGTTTTCCCCACAAGTGACGGGGACGCAATTAACATATGTTGCTTAGTTGTTATTACAAACTGAATGCCTGTTTGTAGTTGCACGTGGTGTCGTACATGGCCATAGACCAACACTTAAGATATCTTTATTCAAATTGCAAAGTAAGTTATTCATAGAAGAACATAACGAGTGAAGTGCCCGCGCACTTTCCTACTGCTTGACTTTGAGTGAAGCATAGAAGAGTCATAATATGGGAGGCATGCGAAATAAATGCAAAAAAATATTGTTCCGACTGAAACGGATTGTAAACAAAACTGTGATGCCTCATTCAGGTACAGATTGGAAATTTCTCATGAGCAATGCTAGGTACAATAAGTTTAGCCGTTGTAAAATGTCTAGTTATTTTATATAAGTGAATCGCGTGACTGGTTTCGTAGGTGGATTAACTGATTTTCGCACAGAAACCCTATTTGTATAACGTGTTATTATTGTACATCCCGAAAATGAATTGTGCCCGCTGCTTTCGGACTTGTTAAATCCAATATTTAGCATTACATTACATTACACATAACAAGGTCGAAACCAGGCACAATTCGTTGATGATTCGTTGATGATTCACAACAAAAAGTTACAGAATAACTCTTTCCGGATTCCGGTGTTGACGTGTTATTTGTTGAATATCCCGAAATTAATTCTGCTCGCTGCTTTCGGACTTGTTTCCTCAATACGTTACATTCACATATTCAGGCTTCATTCACAACAAAAAGTGACACGATAGCCCCTGGCTGCTCCAACAAAGCGTTACAGCTAGACTAGCATGTTAGTGTATTGAATTGGAAAAGGTAAGTTAACGAATTAATTAATTCTAGGTATATTTTGTATCCCTCAGTTTTCCTCCCAACCCTAACCTCGTTCGACCTCCTTCTGAACACGTTCGTATCCACAATATATTTTATTCATGAACTGTTTTTTGCCGGACACGATCCGCTAATATCGTATTCCGACTGGTTATTAAATTTCAATTTAGCTTCACAAACACAGGCGAGCAGTTGAGTTGAGAGTCGTGTTGTGTTGGTATGAACCAACTGCAGCAGGAACCCGATCAGTTTCTTGTGCTCTTGTTTTCTACGCTTCAGCAGGCAGGTCCGCGGAAACTCTCCGGGCTGTATTTATTTTCTCTCCCTCCCTCCATTTTGTTTCAAGCTTGATTGTGTATGTGCTACTTCAGTGCTCTTTGTTCAGCCTTGGTTTGTTTTATGAGTGACTATGGCAGCTAGATAATGAGTGGCTGAGCTAGAACAAACGATTTAGGGTTTAGCTCGTAAATTCAGTACGTGGGTAAGGTATTTGCCTGCCTATTCTCACTTTCAAAGGTCCTAAACGTGTGGGGCTTACTATGAGAAAGTGCTGCCTCCCGCGGGGCCTGCGTCAATATTCTAAATAAAATATACACTATCATATCCGAGTCTAATATTTGTGTAAAATCACAGTCAACTCGACGTCAACTTTAGTGGCTGTATTCCTGTAGTATAACTACAAAACTTGTTTGTTTCCCCTAGATTTTTGTTTTCATAACTGAGGTTTGTGGTGATTAATGTTTTTATTATTGTGTTTGCTAATTGGCAATTATTGTATATTTGTGTGTTGCATATTTAGTGCTCTACATTTTTGGTTTTTGTGTGACTACTTTCAGTAGATCTTTTGTGTTTCCCTCCGTTGCAAATATTATTGTTATTTCATTTTGGCCTTTTTTTGTGAAAACACATTATCTTCTTTTTTTCTATCTATCCCGATCTTTCTTTTTCTTCTTGCTTCAACGTGTAAATAGTTAATATTGTATTGAATAACTTTTTGGATATTGAAGAGACTGTAGCTCATTACGGACATGAAGGGTTTGTAGCGGAAATTCCAAGAACTAATTAACCCCCTCCACCCCTCGTCCACGCAGCTAGTTACAACGCTAAACGTCCCAGCGCTTCCCAATTCACCGCTATCGATCTTTTAAGTTTATATATTGAATTCCTGAAATCAGTTTTTTTTTAAATTAATAAAAAATGCTTTCACTAAAGTCAAACGCTTCGCACGCACAGTCGCATTCCTTTCATACATCACGCACCCCGGCAGCGGGCACGCACTTCACTTCAGATTTATGTAAAGTGCGGATACCGCCTGTGGCGAACAGTTATAAAACTTATCGGGGGTTTCGTCATCCGTTTCCATTGTTGTAATTATTGTTGTTATTGATTTATTGTTGATACTGATATGTTATTGTTACTTAAAGCAGTTAACGTAACACTTATGAGTAACATTGTAACAGTAAACACTCATTGAAAACATTGGCGGCTTGTCAAAGTATTGTTGTGATTGTTCTTCTCAATTCTGTCATTGGGCAGTGTTAAAATAGACTCATTATTTTGCAGAGAAAGCCTTGATCCAAGTTAACCCGTAGCATTTACAATATTACACGGATTCTGCAGTAATCGGGCACCAGCTGGTGGTTAATCCTTTTCATTAACATGGTGGTGCCAGTATATTTTGGTGGTACAATATCATAAAACAAAAAACAACCAGAATTTTCCCTGTGCTCTTCCAATAAAATAAAATATGTACACTGTGAGAATTGTCTTGAGGCAAACAGTTTCGCTTGCGTCGTCGTGTCGACATGATTGCGCGGTGAGGGAGACAGACAGCTACATGCATGAGGGGAGGGTCCTGAAATTAGCATTGTATTGGTCCTGGGTTTGAACTGTGTGACTTTGAGATGTCAACAGGGGGTCTAGCTAGAGTCTTGCCTTGACGTACCATAGAGCAACAATACGTGTTTGCTGGGCGATGTGTGGCTGGGCCAAGGCTGCTCAAACTTTTTTGCCAGCGAATCCAAATTTCTAGGTAAAAATATCTCGCGACCCCGTCTTATATCGGACCTTATTTGCGTAGTTATACACTGAAATAGATGATCGCTTGTCAGCCGATACTTGCAGCGATTCGCTTCGCTTTGTGTTGACATTTTTAGAACAAGGAAGTTTCCCGCTGTACCTCTTTATTAACTTTTCCACACACATATTTGTATACATTTTCTTTAAAAAGTTCGATTCTATAAACTCGTGACCCCATTGTGTTTCCTCGCGACACTACCGGCCATAGTTGGAGAAGCCCTGGGCTAGAGTCTTGATGTACCATGAACAGAAGACGTGTTTGCAACATTGCCAGTGCGGCCCACTGAACTATGACACACCCCTCGTTAAACACAGAGTGTTCATAACGAACAGATGTTATTCCCATTACGTTATCAGCACATGAGATTGTCACATTTTCATATCAACTCCCACTCCCTCCCGCCCGCCCGGGCCCCTGGTTGTCAGTTGCAGAGTGAGCGATCAAAGCCGAGGCTGTAATGTGTATTAGAATAGCAGGCTGTGAACAATGGCGTCTCATGTATATGCAACGAGGCTAATAGGGTGGTGAGACAAGATGGCGACACTGAAATGTAGCCGTGTTTTGAGTGATGCGGTTCGTTAATGAAAGTCTTGAAAGATTGGGTGGGAAATGGGTATAAATAAAGCATGAGACGAGAAGTGGGTGTGAGATTCAAGTGATATTGTGGGACCTCATTCATCAACACGCGATACATTTTTATTTATTTATTTGTTTATTTATTTTATATACTCGTCTCGATTAGCCATAGTTGCATAAATATGAGACGTTAAGCCCCATGTATCAATCTTATATTTATTTATTTATTTATTTATTTATTTATTTATTTATTTATTTATTTATTTATTTATTTATTTATTTATTTATTTATTTATTTATTTATTTATTTATTTATTTATTTATTTATTTATTTATTTATTTATTTATTTATTTATTTATTTATTTATTTATTTATTTATTTATTTATTTATTTATTTATTTATTTATTTATTTATTTATTTATTTATTTATTTATTTATTTATTTATTTATTTATTTATTTATTTATTTATTTATTTATTTATTTATTTATTTATTTATTTATTTATTTATTTATTTATGTATTTATTTTTTAATGTCTATCCTATTCAGTTATAAAAACTGATTTACAAAGGAGGACCTAAAACTAGGCTCAATCATAAATAACAATAACAACAACAAAAATAAAACTAACTACTGTTCTATACAAAAAATCAAGAACAAGAAAAAATAATTTTTTTTTTTTTTTTTAGCCCTTCGGATAATATCTATAGCCCCCCCCCCCCCCCAGCCCCCCTACGATCATAAATGCGGTTGTTGATTTATAGTATCTTTATTTCGAAGAATATCTTTATTCCAACATGGTAAAATATTTACAGTTTTAGCGTATTACCGCATTTATATCACGTAGGTATTCTTCTAGATATCACATTGTACCACCTTATAAACTGCGTATCCGTTGACTTAGCCTGTATATTCGATACACCCACCATTGCGTTTGTTTGTGACATGTGTGCACCGAGTGGAGACTCCTAAAAGATTGGGTTATCCATCCCTTGTATTCAAAATGTTGCTAGGCGTTCTTTGTATATTCCCTCAATTTATCTTGAGTGTAGCTGCAGCGCTCACATTTCGAGGTAGGACCATAATTCAATTTTTAGTGTCTCTAAATTTAGAAAAGTTTCTGAAATGTAATTTTGAAGTCGTGCAAAATTATAAGTGACTTTGAGCAACAAATCAAATTAGGGGATGATTTAATAAACGTTTCTTTTAGGTACGTTCGTGAAAAACGGCGATTTGATATAGAATAGAATAAAGTGGGTGTGCACTGTGCACGGTGACTGCAAGAAGGGCATCGCGTGCGCTCAGATATGTGTCACGTGATCACATCCATCACGTGACCAGATCCTTCACGTGACCAGATCCTTCACGTGACCAGATCCTTCACGTGACCACATCCATCACGTGACCACATCGATCACGTATCACATCCATCACGTGACCACATCCATCACGTGACGACCGTATGTGCATCCATCACGGGACCACATCCATCACGTGACGACCGTATGTGCATCCATCACGGGACCACATCCATCACGTGACCACATCCATCACGTGACGACCGTATGTGCATCCATCACGGGACCACATCGATCACGTATCACATCCATCACGTGACCACATCCATCACGTGACGACCGTATGTGCATCCATCACGGGACCACATCCATCACGTGACGACCGTATGTGCATCCATCACGTGACCACATCCATCACGTATCACATCCATCACGTGACCACATCCATCACGTGACGACCGTATGTGCATCCATCACGGGACCACATCCATCACGTGACGACCGTATGTGCATCCATCACGTGACCACATCCATCACGTATCACATCCATCACGTGACCACATCCATCACGTGACGACCGTATGTGCATCCATCACGGGACCACATCCATCACGTGACGACCGTATGTGCATCCATCACGTGACCACATCGATCACGTATCACATCCATCACGTATCACATCCATCACGTGACCACATCCATCACGTATCACATCCATCACGTGACCACATCCATCACGTGACGACCGTATGTGCATCCATCACGTGACCACATCCATCACGTGACCACATCCATCACGTGACGACCGTATGTGCATCCATCACGGGACCACATCCATCACGTGACCACATCCATCACGTGACGACCGTATGTGCATCCATCACGGGACCACATCCATCACGGGACCACATCCATCACGTGACGACCGTATGTGCATCCATCACGGGACCACATCCATCACGTGACCACATCCATCACGTGACGACCGTATGTGCATCCATCACGTGACCACATCGATCACGTATCACATCCATCACGTGACCACATCCATCACGTGACGACCGTATGTGCATCCATCACGTGACCACATCATCACGTGACGACCGTATGTGCATCCATCACGTGACCACATCTATCACGTAGAAACAGCCTCGTTATTCCTCCTATTTATCGTGTGTGTATATTTTCTTCAACTTTTTATCCATCTTATAGCTATATTTTTTTGTTTAAACTCAAGTTTGCCAAGTTTCTTACATAAGCGGTAAATTCCAGTGAAATCAGAGTAGCTTGCTGAATTGTGTAGCTTGCGTTTGGCTTATTAACATAAATTGGCAACAAAACGAGTCACTTTGTATGGATTCTCGTGAAAACACTTTTCTCTATTATATTTCTAATATGTAATTAGAAACGTGATGTCTAGATAATATCGGATATATCGAATTCATTGAAGCTGTCGAATATCTACAATACAAGACTACAACGCCAGAAGTATCTCATAAAAAAGTAAAACGCCAACGAAATTGTATTTTGTGATTGTAGATTGAGGATCAAGCCAAGTTACAAAACATGGGGTGGCATATATTATATTATATATACATCCAAGGGTGTATCCCTCAACAATTCTCTGGGTAGCCCTGATGCAGAGATGTTCCCTTATTGGGGGATCTCTAGGGTAGTATGGGATTGTTTTATTGCAAGCTATTCTGCACAAGTAAAACAAACTCGTTTATGAAGTTCCCTATTGTAGGGGACATCTGTGCGTCCGGGCCTTCTGTGATGCTATAGGTCTCTCACAGCAAGAAGTAAGATAGTATCAGGACCGCCCACATTTAGTTTACAACTTAACAAGCGCGAATCACTGACATTTTCCCCGATTATCTAGTACAGTACAATTTAGTTGCTGTAAGTTTTTTGACGAAAACGAACAAGAAAACGTGCAAGCAGGTTTCCGTCAAAAAACTTAACGCAACCAAATTTTACTAGATAATCGGGAAAAACGTTATAGTGATTCGCACTTGTTAAGTTGTCAACTAATTGTGGACGGTCCTGACTCCCCTGACACTATCTTACTTCTTGGTGCGAGAGACCTTTATAACGTAGGTAGCTACAGTGGTTCACTGAACGTGGGACACAGCTCTGCCTGTCGTACGAGGCCGACACAAGAGGCCGACACCTATCTTCAGAATGTTTTACCGTCCTACTGTTTTACTCTTTTGTCGTACCATGCTGTTGTTGTACAGTGGGTCCGTGAGAACAAGAAAATCAGCCAATCTTTCGTCGGTCTTGGCATTTCACAAATGATGAACATCCCCACTACCTGGCTAGCACAAACATGGGGCGAAATCCCCGAATTCATTACTGGAAGCCATAACAGAAGTTCTACCATGGGCACATTTCTTGGAAACACAACATCTAGTCAAATAATAGGCGACCACACAACAAACAAATGCTTACATTTGATTACTTTTTGACAGTGCGGACCCAACAATTTCAAGGAAACTGGGGTCGCACTAGGGCTGTACAAACAACTTATTAAAATGCATTGAAAAAATTGCCCTGCGGCGTTCTCAGCTTTGCCTCGGACAAAGTTTAGTGTTGTACTACTGAATGTTTAGCTGCGATGTCGCTATCTATGTACCTCACGTTGTTAGAGATCAACGTCTCTCAACTCTTGAAGGGCAGGATGAAAATAGCCTGACGTTTTTCTAGCGCGTCGCGTGGACCCCTCGCAAACTTTAATTTAAAGTGTGTTGAACGAACCTGAACTCGAACCTAAAAAGGGGAACAAATTCAGGTTTGGGTTTTGTACGCCTTATAAACAGTTCGGGTTCGGGTTTTGGAAAAATTACCCTATATTTGGTTCGGGTTCGATGCTTTAAATAATGCTGTACATTTTATATTAATAATATATATATATAATAATTTTATAAATGCTGTAAATTTGTAAATAACAAACTAAAGTCAAATCAGACATTCCCGACTGGAATTCATAGTCGTCCCCTCCCCCTAGGGGCACCCATTGTTGCCAAGTAACCGTTTCATGCATGTTATTTGCCATAAAGAAAACAAATCATTAGCAACATCGGGAGAGGACGGACCAACAAGACAGGAGACACAATAAGACACGTCCAGTTGCATCTCCGTTGCACAGCGCCACGATGACCACACGGGGTATTTGCATACTAGTCTGTTACTATCCTCACAACGATGAATGAAATGCACCTTCCTTCATACGTCATATCCGGGATGTAGCGGCGATCAGACGTAAACCGGTATCAGCTCATTTGCATATCGTAAGTGTCGACCTTCGCAGTGACCGCTTCTGTATCATTCAACCGGCCGAGATTTAATTGTGTTTTAAATCGAATTTTACAAATGCCACTAGATTCAACCCCCGGTTCAGGCAGAAGTTTTTTTAACTTCTAAGAATGAATGCAGTTCCATTACTTCTTGTCTTAGGAATAAGTAAACGGTGACTTTGGAGCCGTCCTAGCAACGAAGCACTCAATAAATTCAAAGTTGTTCTGAATCGGCCTTGTTGATTCTGGCATTTGTCCGCAGGTGTTCGCACTGTCCAATCACTGATTCATATGTTTCGTATTTGAAATAGTGATCTTTGATTGGTTATCGCTCACTCGTCGATGGTGTTCGGAGCCTACAGGGTTGATTTAGTCGCTTTAAATTAAAGTCCCCCACTGAAAATCAATTGCGTTACTGAGTGGGTAGACTCTAAATGTGAGTTTATTTATTTATTATAATATTATTAAAAAACTTGTTGGACTTTACACTGTTCCAGTTGTCAAGATTAAAATTAAAAACGTAATATTTCGAGTACTGATCAGCATTCTTCCACTGGCTATCACCTTAACTATTGCCGTTCTTACACTAAAGTGGAATCAGCGTTGGGAAACATTGTGGATGAACTGTTGTTCCCTCTCGGCCCATGCTCTTTCCACCCCACTCAAACTGCATCTAGAAAACATATCTCAGTTGCTCTGTAATTGACAGCACTTCGACTTCCGTAGGCGAATGTTTCCGAGATTTCTGTGAAGGCGCTTTCATAGCAACACGGCAACACGTTTTTCCGGACCGGCAAGTCAGGTGAACCAATCAGGGCAGGCACGGCAAGTTTCTGATTGGTTCACGTGATCTGCTGGTCCGGAAAAACGCCTTCTTTTTATGGCCGTTTCTAGCGGGTACAGTAGGGCCCGACTTCGTTCATCTCCTGTAGTTCTCAAGGCTGATTGAACTCTAGTGTTGTGTGTGCCAGAGGAACAAACCTGTCCCGTGGTCATGCGAACAACTTGTGAGACTGTTAACTTCCTTTTGTCTCTGTAATACTCGGCATTTCAATTTCATTTCATTTATTATTAATTCATACATACTCCCCCCTTCCCTTGTGAAACAATATATCGCAATGGAATACAGTTAGGGCGCACGACGATTGCATAATGTATGGGTGCACTTTGAGTGTTGCAAGCTCGATCCAAGCATTGTCAGTAACATTACCCCACTAATATTGATGTGCAGAGCAGCTGGTGAGCATAATGTAGCAGACATTTTGGAGAGTTATATTCCCTCAACTGTAGACCCAGAGATTCTGGTTTTGAGTCCAAGTCGGGTCAATATATGTTGCAATCTCGTAACACATAAAGCTCTACCCACGAGTGCAATCCGGACACGTGAAGAGTTCTTACGGCGCTGTTTACAACTTAATCGTTATGTCGTAATGATTGTTAACCCCATCGGTATCGGGATTGCAATCGCAATACGGAAATCGTGAACATACATGGTTCCCATGGCGCATGTTCACAATAAAATCGTAATGGCATAATGATTTAGCATCAGGAAATGTACGATTGCGATTAGGATACCGACAATTGTGGTTGAGACTTATGGGAAAATATAGGATTGCTATCCCGAACCAGATTTCCGTAACGATGCCGACAATTGTGGTTTGGGCTTCACAGAAACCCCACGATATGTGTTTTTTTCAATTTTTTTATTAAATTAATAACTAAGTATTTGTTAGTTTGAACTTTGATTCAAACTTCACACTTAATTTTATATTCTACGAAATCATGCGGACGTTTCAACTTTCAAGTAGTGTTCAACTATGTTTAGTGAATGTAGTTTATGAAACAAGTCAAAACGAAAACTAAAACAACAACTTGAGTAGTCGATGAACGCGTCTAAAAGTGTCCCAGTCTCCTCATGCCTGTGACGTAACGCGATCCCACGCTTGTCTACCCCCTCTTTGTTCGTCACCCGCGCAACTTTCAGACCTCGCGCAGTTCGCGTACCAAAGACAATGAACGCGCTCAGCTATCAAGCATCGCTTACAGCTGCGGCCTAGGCCTAAGAGCTTTGTTTGCAGAGTTACTCCAGACAAAGACGTTATATCCTGATGACTGTGTACCTGATGGATCCATTGTTATGCCGGCGTACGTACGCTCCAAGAATAGAGACCCCTTTGAACACGATATTTTGATAGTCCTCGTCTTCTGAAGAAGTCAGGCTTCGTGACTTCACAGGTCAGGTTGCATAGTTGCAGTTCGTGACGTGCATCTTACGTTATTGTATAGCTCAAGTGCAGCAGACTCAACACTCGACAGATTTGGACTCGAGCGTGTATACCACATTATCTGTGTTTACTTGTATAGAATCGAACCGAAAACTGTCATGGATGCCAACGTTTACATGAACTGTACCAAAATGGCATCGTTGCAGTTCGTGTCGTGCATCTGTATACTGAGGATTACGTTATGGCAGACTCAACACTGTACAAATTTGGACGCGAGCGCATATGGGGTGGTGAAATAACCACATTAGCCGTGTGTTTACTTGTAGAACTGAACTGAGAACTGTCATGAACGTCAACTTTAACATGAACTGTACCAAAATGGATCCGATCTCCGATTTCGGTCTCGCATCAACACACATGATGGGACTTGTACGGTTTTTTAGACAGACTGAACTCGGTCGGTTTGGTACCGCTTTCTAGGTGTTTACATGGGTATACTCAGTGGTGTATTCGAGCCTAGGCGGGCTTATAGGGCTAGGCTAGCCTAGGCGCTTTTTCACAGTACTGTTGTTTAAATTTCAAGAACCCATCTCATGTAGTATTCACAATATCTATAATTGAGAAAAAAATATGTTACCTCAACGTCTTCATGTATTCAGGTTAAATTTCTGTAACATCTTCTTCCCCCCACCCCCCATATACCCACCCCGTGCACACGCAAACTCGACCGCCTAGGCACTTTATATTTTAGGAATACACCACTGGGTATTCTGAGTATGAAAAACTCACTCAACCCCCTATACTGAGTCCCTCATGGAGACTAGGCTAATGCCAGCGTTGCTACAATATAGGTGTTAGGTGAACATAATCTTAAACCAGAGTTACATTCATATGCCCGCTTTACTTATTCGCCTTACAAATTACAAAGTGTCACTGTTTACAATATTTTAGGTTTCAACGGTATTTATTACAGGAATTCGATTATATTTCAGTTTGCTTTTCCTGTTTTTGAGTCTCGCCAAAAAACAACATTTCCCTTAGTTTTGTGTTTGTATAAGACAGGGTGAATATGTTCTAGTCTTTCTTACAGGTTCTAATAGTGACGCACTCTCTATGTCTAGTAATTAGTTTCATAGTTTTCAAAGTAATTATCTCTTGCTGTAAAGCAGGGGACCACCTTTACCTACCCCGGGTCTATAAAGTTGGACTCGCCTTCGGGCCCATGAAAGTTGTGTTGAGATCATGGATTATTTATGCATTTTTTTTATATTTGTTGATTTGTTGTATATTTGTTGTTGACATTATAGTACTGGCATTTTAGAGTATTATATTTCTGTTGAGTTTTGAGTACAAATTGCACACAAAATGGAAAACATACAAATCTCTTTTTATACAGATTACATTTTATGTGTGAGAAATTGTGTATGGAATTGCCTCCACCCAACAAAGTGTATTTTCAGTCTATTTTTGTTTTTTGTCAATTTCTTGCAATTTCTGTTTGGTTCGTTAAATTTCAATTTTGTCACGCTAATTGTGTCATCTATACTAATGAATGAGGCAACTTTTGACATTAGGCCTACTCGTTGGCTGTATTTGTGAATATCGCTGTTTTCTATCACTATCACGTATCTCGATATTGTGTACTTATATCTGCAACTTGCAAGTCAAGGTCAGAGGCTACTATTTATAGTTGCTTGACTTGCGTCCACTTCTAATTACTATAAAATGTATTCTGCAATGTGCACACTGTTTCCCCAACCTGGGTCGTAGGGGTGTATTTATTTATACGCATGTCAATACAATCTTCATTGAGTTGTTTACATTATAGCCGTAAAGTTTCCGTGAACTGAACACTAAACTGTATTGCACTGTATATTAATAGCGTTTTCCTTCTGTTTCAGGTGAGCCACGCCCTCTCATTGGTCACTCTGTGACGTCATCGGAAGACGTGCACCATCGTGAGTACGAGTAACATAAGTCTATAATAGAACATCCTCACAGACAAGAAACAAATATCTTACCTTTCTAGCTAGAAATAAGGTGTCGCGTTTTCGAGCAAATATAGATGGCAGCACTGAAATCCAACATGGCCTCTCGATCGGTGATAGGTGCGAATGCGAAGCTGTTTATAGTGAATATGATGATCTTAAAGTCTTAAACCGCTTTTATAAAGAGACGGCGATATTAAAACGCAAATATTTAAATGAATGCGGTATAAGTTAAGAACATCAAGTAATGTTCAATAATTCAAATCATGGCTTTGTGTAAGCCTGTATATATAATAAGCAACAATATAAATAAATACATTTATATTCATTGTATATCTTCGTGTGTGAGTAGGACATATTGACGGCTCCAGTAACCGTTTACTTATTTGTTAAGTTAAAACCCCTAGCCTGAACCGGGAATCGAAGCTTAGATCTCCTGCATTGAAGGCAGGAATAAACCGACAAGGCGGCCAAACTCTGCAGTTATTTCGAAGGGATCAGCACGATCCTGTCTCAGGAATCAGCGCACAGTCACACACAATCTGTGACCAACGAGGGTAATCGCGACTACACGACACGCGTCAACGCGTGACGCGTGACGCTCTCACACAATTCAATGCGTGCGTTTCGAAGATAAAATTTATCATCACGGTTTGTGTGTGTTTTTTCACCCCACGCATTTGGGCGGGGTATGTGTTCAGTGATAAGTTGGATTGAATAATCGTCGGCTTCTAGTCGACATCACGTTTGCCAGTCGCGGCTGATTGGAGGGGGGTGAAGAGGGTTGGTTTGATGGCCCTGGGGGGGACTGATTACGATATGACGAAACTCATTGACACGAAAAAAAAACTATTGTCAAGTCGCGCGACCAATAATAAAAAAATTTCCTTCGAGTTAGTGAGCGACGTTGCCGTTAGATAGCAGCACTGTGCGGTAGAAGTGGGCGCTGCCGAGAAATGGCGGGGCGGTTGCTTCTTAATAATATTGTAATTTCGCCAAATAGCAAACAGTGAGAGAATAGTGAGAAGTGAGAACAGTGTGATTTGTGAGAACTCGGAGAGATTTTGAAGACCTTCTGTCTCTCTCAATACTCAGTAGGCCGTGATCGAAACCTTTTGTTAAAAGCAGGGGGCGAAAAGAATAATAGGATTCGCGCCAGTGGTCGATCCATTGATTGATATTTATGAAGCGAAGCCTGATAAAAAGTTACCAAGTAAGCAAGGCTGTGGGTTCACAATCATACCACGTCAACCCTGAAGGCTGCCAACCACCCACGTAAGGTGGAGTTGAGTTTCAATATTGACATTAGATTATTTTCGATACAAATCGTCTTCCTGATTGTTCAAATCCAATCCATCGTTTTTTTTTGTTTTTTTTTAGCGTTTTCATGTTCAAAACAGCCTAGTGTGAATTGTTGTTGATAAACTACTATCTCTGCATGGATCGCGAATCCATAGTTGTTCACACTGGCTCACGAGTCACGGTATATTCATGCATAATGACTATAGTATGCTCAATGCTCATGTAGACCTAATGGCGGCTCGAAATCTAGTGCATGTGTAGCTCGGGGTTTTATGGGGCTGTTATTGTAGAAATGATAACGAGTATTTGTGAACACCAGACTGAATGTGTGTTTACGACGCGAGGTTAGTGATGATGGCAGCGCCTGGTATCACAGCTGTTGTGCGCGAACCAGTGTGACTCGTGCAGATAGACAGACAAACAGACAGGCAAAGACAGACAGAGGCAAACTGGCAGACATACAGAAAGACAGGCAGACAGACACACAGGCAGTTAGACAGGCAAACAGGCAGAGACAGACAGACAGACAAACAGGCGAAGACAGACAGGCAAACTGGCAGATATACAGAAAGACAGGCAGACAGACACACAGGCAGTTAGACAGACAGACAAACAGGCAGATATACAGAGAGACAGGCAGACAGATACACAAACAGACAGACAGGTAGAGACAGACAGACAGGCAGACCAGACAAGACAGACAGACAGACAGACAAACGGCAGAGACAGACACAGGCAAACAGGCAAATATACAAAAAGACAGGCAGACAGACAGACAGATAGACAGGCAGACAGACAGACAGACAGTCACCCGGCGTTGTGACGTATATCTGGTGTATCCGACAGCGTCGTTGCTCCATGCCATGGACCCATCTGCCGCTACGCCCCTGACTGTCGCACATGAGAGCCAATTGACGATCTTGTGCGCAATCATCATCCTCAATTAGGTTGTTTAGCGATCGATTCTCTGACGTCAGCAACGCGAAGAGTGATGTACTTTATTCCTGGACGGTGACTTTACGTATGGACTAGATCTCGTGTTGTTCGGGCCAGTGTTTACTTTGTGTTTCACATCTCGAGTGCCTGAGGGGAATCAACGGATCAAATACACATCGCACATTGTGGATCAACAACGTTTGAAGCGTGAAAAGCACATTTTAATTTTGAGGAACGTTTTTGTAGGAATGATTTATTAATGATTTATTTTATAATACTTCATGTTTAACTCTTCATAATTAGTGAGGAATAGACGGCACGCAAAATACGTTATATAAGTAGTCTGCAAGCGCAATTTTCTTATTGTTACGGACAATTTGGCGTTTAACTCGGTAATAACTAGAAATTGCAAATAGATGTTCATGCTAGATAACAGTAGCAACAACCTCCCCTCTCCCTCTCTACCCCTCATTCTCTCACGCGAAGCTAGAAAGTGACAAGTTTATTATAGAAGACGGATGAAGATGAAAGACAGTAGCAGTAGCAGCGGACATCAACTGAATGATTCATTCAACTGGTTGATTCATTCGGAGGGGAATTAAATGAAACGACATATTCAAAATACCCTGCACGAAAATCTATTTACAACATCCAGTTTTCAAAATACATTACAGATATAATTGTTTACATATACACTAATAATCAATGGCGCCTACATCGTACTAATGGGCCAAAGAAAAACTGAACAACAACAGTCACGGAAGTATAGATAAACCCTGCACGAACACCAGACATAAAACTATCATGTATATAT
Source organism: Isoperla grammatica (assembly GCA_945910005.1). Taxonomy (NCBI): domain Eukaryota; kingdom Metazoa; phylum Arthropoda; class Insecta; order Plecoptera; family Perlodidae; genus Isoperla; species Isoperla grammatica. The sequence goes on along the minus strand of OX246738.1, from coordinate 111,298,324 downwards.
GATGACGTCACACTCACACTCACAGCGTCATTTAGGTCGATCAGCTCATTGGGTCCGGTTTAGCGGTCGTTGTGAAGAAAGAAATTAGGGCATAAGGTGTTTGGAAACCCCGATTTTGTTTTCTGAGGTCCATTATATTGCGTACTCGCTATAAATATTTATCCTTGGTATAGCTTGTGTTCACCATGGCAACCACCAATCAGAAGCTTTGAAATGTTGCAATTATCCCGAGGATAACTTTATCTAGAGCTCTATCCCTAGATCGTAATACCGGGAATTAGCAACGCGTAACGCAATCCTAGTAATAACATTCGAGGAGTAGTCACTGTCACACATTTATGTTCTCCGTGTCTTGTGCCATCAATGTACTGGCGGATGTCCGGTAACGTAGACCTCAACGTCCTGCAAGCCTCCCCCCCCCTGGGGTCGATTTACTGTTCTTCACTCCATACTGACTGAAATGAACTAGTCGTTTCCTATTTCTCGATCACAGACAAACGGTGATCCGTCCATAAGTGTCTATATGGTTATATCAAGGCTTGGTTCTTACCATCACATGCTTTGTAAGGTATAACCGGTAGCAATCTAGAATCCGTATCCTGTGCACTTGATCACATCTAGTTTGTGGGACCTTCAAGTGTAACTCAATGCCCTCTGTCATGGTCTACGACCTATACCTGTCTCGACACAACATTACGTCGTCATAGACGAGTGATGCGATCGTGACCAATCAGCAACTGAGATTTGGGCTCGGCGATTGCAGGACATTCCTTCCCAGCTATCCAAACACCCTAATAACCTAGTAAGTCACCTGAATAGGGGCACATCAGGTACAGCTGGTGTGCACCCTATAACGGGGATTCCTAAAAAAATTATAATTTCATGACCACTAATCACTCGTCTATGACGACAAAAGCATCTGTAAGGTGGTTTCGAGACAAGTATAGGGGAGTGATCGCGTGTTTACTAGGTGGACCTGTATGTACACGTTGAGATGACATGTGGACTAATCACTAATCAGGTATAATATAAGGTATAGACTTATCTCTGGTTACACAGGATGCAGTATACGCAAACAATGTAAAGGGACAAAAGTTGTCAGGTGCTGCCGTCACCAACCCAACTGTAGTAGCAGCTCGTCGTGTGGGTTCTAAAACCGCACTGTAAAGGTCTTTCACACCAAGAAGTAAGATAGTGTCAGGGGAGTCAGGACCGCCCACAATTAGTTTCAAACTTAACAAGTACGAATCACTAACGTTTTTCCCGATTATCTAGTACAATTTGGTTGCGTTAAGTTTTTTGAGGGAAACCTGCTTGCACGTTTTCTTGTACATTACCGTCAAAAAACTTACCGCAACCAAATTTTACTAGATAATCGTGAAAAACGTTAGTGATTCGCGCTTGTTAAGTTGAGAACGAAAAAGTAACTATCTGACTTCTTTGGGTACCGCGACTTTAGGATAGTAATTCTTGCCGCGAGTGTTTGGAATGGAAGAAGTGACGACACAGTGAGTGCCCCAATCACAATCAGGCTAGGCCTAGTTCCCGGTAATAAGGAGGAGCACATCAAGCAGGTGACCATATTTACCTCTTCGTGCACGCAAGGCAGTAGCTTCTGCATACGATGCGATGCTTGCAACTCTCAGCACTCAAGGAACTAGCACCGCTAATCTACCGTGTCAAATGGTATCATAAGTTCTACTCTACTAAGTCTACTCTACTCTACTCCTCGATTAGTATTACCAGTGTGAACGGCGACATGAACATTGTACACAGGGCAGCCGTAGTGATGGGACCACAATCAATTATTGTGAAGAGAAGGAATCTGTCTGTAAAAACATATTCATCACGGTTTACCTACAGACGTTAGCCAAAACCTACTGTAACACGAACAATAGATGGTTTTTATTTATATATTGTGTCTGTAAAGTCATTGAGGCGTCGTGCCTTGTGTATTTTCCTGTGTTTGGCTCTATAGGGTAGACACAAATTTGCTCTATTCCTATTTACCACCAACAAATACATAATTTAGTTGCCATGTTTTGCACAATAGGCCCACTAACGAGGAACGACGGATAGTGCCCAACATGACGTTATATTCATGCACAGGGGTGGCCAACCAAAGTGTGCCCCTGTATGGTGAGGGTGATGGGCGTGCATAGCCTTGGGGTTTAGCGTCTTGACGGATGGGGTTGTTTATTAAACGAGGGGGCAATTTGTCGGAAGCGAGGGGAGTTCTGGACCCAGCTGACTGATGAGGGGGGGGGGGGCGTCCATGTGGCCAGCCCTGGTTGATTCGCACGGGACAGTCCGGGGAGGGGGGGGGGGTGACTCTGTCGCACTTCCCTTGTTCACCCCCCTCTATGCATTCAATCCCTTCAATTCAATACTCAGATGTGATGCAGAATATTGTTTTAAATCGAGCATGGAGCACATGGAGCAGTTTTTATTTTACAAATATGCAAATTGAAGTTGGTACCGTTGATGTCATCATTTGTTCGGCTGTCTGAAACACTCACCAACTTGAAAGATGTAAAAAACGCTGCCTGCATGGAACCACATGAGGTTTACTTCATCAGTAACAAGTATTATAGTAGCTACAATGAGAGACAGTAAGGATGTCGTGGTGGAGTGAAGGTCCAAACATTCAGTTTCGCGCATTAATATAGAATTTGATGTTATAGTCGTCGTACAACAACTTCGGTAATGCTTCCGTCACGGGTGGGTGAGCGGCAGCCAACCAGCGACCGTGACTAATTCAAATACCTGCTCGGGGCTGGCCGAGACCGTAAACACGTCATTGATGGATGACGAAAGCATTATACCGAAGTTGTTGTACGCCGACTTTATGTCTGGAAAATGCTGCAGTTCGCGAATTTCGCGATGGAAATTTCGGTGTTTGTGAGCTGCCAATCGACATATATTTTACATCCCCTTCATTATCAGCACTTTGCGAGTCTTCTACCTAATATATACCTATACGACTACGGCACATGATATGTAGGCCTATCTCTCTTAGCATGGTGACGCACAATAAGGAAGCGCATTACAAACGCTCCCCACGTGCTTAGTGCTCCAGAGTAGGCCTAGTCACGACATTACATGTTGTGTGCACGCCTTGTTGCCTTGTTTATCCATAATAACCGCTGATTGAATCAACTAGTTGCAACAGCCGCTGCAATCCTGCATTCACAACCAGAACAACGATGACTATTGCTGACAATATGGACAGGAATGAATCACTCATAGGTATAATTTAAAGCTAATTTGCACATATTTAAATTAAAATAAGGAAAATAAAAAAGAGCTGGAGAAAGGAATATATTAAGTAGTAGTAAACTATAAAAAGAAAAACTAAAGCTGTTAACAAAATTGCTTCAAATCTACCTCTACGTCAAAAACCGCAGACAATTTTCATTTTTTTATTATATCTCAAGATTGAAACACAAAATCGAAAATCTGAGAAATCATAGCTCTGTGGTTTGGTAAGCCCTATAGACTGACTGATAAATGTATTTAACATTGTAATCAGTATATGACTGTGATACTTATTTCCTTAGTAATTTCATTCCGCCTATCTCAGCGAGGACAACAGCTGCTATGCTTAGTGGGTACGGGTTGATTATAAAAGACGCTTACATGAAACAATTGTTCTGCTACGCGTAGTGTACGAGTACAGGCTTCGAACCCGGACCGCTTTTCGTCGCTCAGTGCTCGAACCCAGGAGGTAGACCAGACAGCTTACGAGTACGGGCCTAGAACCCGGACGTTGCTCGGGGCTCGAACCCAGGTGGTAGACCAGAGACCACCCTTGACCTGGAAGCGTACGAGTACGGGCTTAGAACCCGGACCTCGCTCAGGGCTCGAACCCAGATGGTAGACCAGACAGCGTACGAGTACGGGCCTAGAACCCGGACCTCGCTCAGGGCTCGAACCCAGGAGCTAGACCAGACCACCCTTGAAATGGAAGCGTACGAGTACGGGCCTAGAACCCGGACCTAGCTCAGGGCTCGAACCCAGGTGGTAGACCAGAGACCACCTTTGACCTGGAAGCGGATTATCTCGTTCAATAAATGTTCCATTAATCAAACCGAAAACAACGGTGATGGCTAAAAGCGAGGTGAGGCGCGGCCTCTGTCTTGAACAATGCGCTCTGTGCGATCCTGGTGGGAGACCGGCGCAATGGGCGTTCTTTAGCTACCGGCACTTCTTGCTGGCTTTATTGTGCCCAAACAATAGTTGTACGGGCGGCGTTCTTCTAATTCGTTTGCATTCCAGACAAGTTACGCCTGCAGCGTTTCCCCGCTTCCCTCTATCTATACTAAAACAAAGAGAAAAGTCTGGCCTGGGGTAGCAAATTGGCCCAGGGTGACTCTGCCAGTCGTAGCAGGTGGCGAAATGGTCTCCCAGTTTCCCCTTCCCCCTTTCTGACCACTTCTCATTTTAAAACTATTTTCCGTCCTACTTGACCATTTCCTCCAATGTCATTCGACGTCGTACTCATTGGATCATATCTGGATGTGCAAGATAGTTGAAAATTGAAATACGCGTCTGCGATTTTCATTTCCGGTTTTTGATATTGTCGTCAGCAATGACGCATCAACAGTAACAACAACAATGTGAACAATGTCAAAATCCGAAACTTAAGGACTAAAATGGCCGCCCACCGCTGATATGTTAGCTCATTGATGGGTTACCTAAAGCCTGCTTTACACGGTCAAACTTTTTCATCCAACTCCTTCAATTCAAGGACAAAAGCGCATCAAAAACGGTCAGTATGTAGTCAAATACAACAATAGGAATTATTTAATGATGCGCTTTTGTTCTTGAATTCAAGGAGTTGGATGAAAAAGTTTGACCGTGTAATACAGGCTTAATTCAGATCCAATAAGTCCATGCTTATATAATGACCCAGAGTTGTCGACCAAACTAAATAATAATAATAATAATAATAATTATTATTATTATTATTATTATTTTTATTATTCACTGGCATATCGCTCTTAAAATATTGCGAATGTTGTCATTTCAATCGAGAGTTTACTTACACCAAATGTCAAATTGATTACCCCCCCCCCCCCCCCCCCCCCCCCCCCCTGTACAGCGCAAGTCTTGTACATGTGCTGCACTGTACAGCGCAAGCATTGTCCGCAAGTAATAGATGAAAGCATTACGTGCATTACGTGCATACAGTAATTATTGTAATTGCTACGAGATGGCAGCCAGGCGGTTTCAATACAACCGCCATTCATTACCTGACCCGCCGCAGAGTTACCTGCTTCAGTGTATTACTATTACAGGCATCCAGTATTCGTGATGCGGACCCCATAATTTAATTTACCGGCAGATGCAGCCGTCCTGTCTTGTCCAAGACTGTGATCTTCAGGACACGCTAGGGGACGGGGGTAGCAAATTGGCCAGTAGTGAACTCTCAGTCTCACCATTCAATGGTCTCACCCCCCTCACATAAGAATTGGGCTTGGGCCGATTCTATCAAATATGAGGTGAGCGAAAAGGGGTTGAAAAGCCAACTATTTTGTGTAAAGTGGTTCCATAGCAGCCTTGTGATTGAGATATGAGAGAGTCAATCAGCATGAAGGGTTGCTTTTCTAAATACTGACATTTGATTGGCCATTGCCTCACTCATCTATGACGTCAAACATTCACAAGTTTGCTGCGGAACCAATTTAGTTATGTTAAAAGACTCATTGATTGAATTGAAACAATTTGTAAAGACTAGAAATGTTTAAACAAAAACAAGTAGTAGGCACATGTATATGTTTCTTTTGAGCACAGTGAAACGTTTTTTGGAATTCATAGTGGGCCCCTACACCTAGGGGCGCCCATTGTTACCAAGGTAACAGTTTTTTGCATGTTATTTCCCATCAACGAAATAAATCCATAGCAACAATGGGTGCCTCTAGGTGTAGGGGGGCCGACTATGAATTCCAACCACGTGATGTGAAGATAGTCGGGCTAGCTACACCTAGGGGCGCCCATTGTTACCAAAGTAACAGTTGTTTGCATGTTATTTCCCATCAACAAAACAAATCACTATCAACAATGGGCGCCCCTAGGTGTAGGGGCCGACTATGAATTCCAACCACGTGATGTGAAGATAGTCGGTCCAGCTACACCTAGGGGCGCCCATTGTTACCAAGGTAACAGTTGTTTGCATGTTATTTCCCATCAACGAAACAAATCCATAGCGACAATGGGTGCCCCTAGGTGTAGGGGCCGACTATGAATTCCAACCATGTGAAGATAGTCGGCCCCTACACCTAGGGGCGCCCATTGTTACCAAGGTAACAGTTGTTTGCATGTTATTTCCCATCAACGAAACAAATCCATAGCAACAATGGGTTCCTCTAGGTGTAGGGGCCGACTATGAATCCCAATTCCCAACCATGTGAAGATCTGGCCCACAAACTATCTGTGAGTCGTGCTGTAGGCTTTAGGGCGCGGGCAGGCCTACTAGTAACAACTTGAGACGTATAATCAATATCACCAAGAGAAGACTCGAGTCAATTGAAAGCAAGCGAGCGTTCTGTTGTGTGAAGGGTTATTGGACGCGACGAGGAACACAATCAGTTAAACAAAGAGACGCTTTACTTTCTCGACGAGTCGACCCGACCGGAGCCGACGTCGGGAACACGAGTAGGCGCCTCAATTCGGACCACTTCGTTTCAGACTTTGGTTCCGAGACAGCACACATTTTATAGTGCCCCCTCCCGTATCCCTTACTTACCCCCTAACCCCTAATTATTAACAATGATTGGGCGTACACTAAACCATGTCACTAAGTGAATGTAAGTCGTTCCATATCAACATGCTGAGGTCATAGATGTGTGAGGCACATGGCCAATCAAATGTCAGTCTCATCTAAGGTAGTCTTGGGTCAAGACTACCTAAGTCTCTCTTCCTTTCCACGTACCCTTATATTTTATATTACGGGTGAAACAATTAAAGAAACACATAACTGTTTTAATTGTAACGTAATCTATTTCATCTATTGAAGAGGATCTAATAAAATATTATCATCATCAAGAAAAATAATATTAATTTCAGCGTCACAGTTTCAAATACTGAAGAATTTTCAATAGCATACACGCGACTAAAACAAGGTACATAGGTTTGCTACACTCAACTCATAATCAGGGCATCGGGGAGTCAAGCAAGCCCGAACCAAACACCAAACATCACTTCAAAGATTGATAGTGTCCAAATATTCTACGAGATCCAATGATTCAGCTGAAAACGTGTTCAGGGTGGATCAGCAGAAAATGCGCCTCATTCAACTTGAAAACACCATACGTACTTCTTTTCACGTTCAATTATTCGTTATTGATCTCTGTTTTTTGTCTCGTTCGTGAATAGTTGAGGAGGAAGAAGCAATTTGGATTGTTCCGTTGCGTTGCGCCTGTGTTGGGATAAAATCATTTGTTTGCCGGTAAAAGAGTGTAAGCTGTGAACAAGAGAGTCAGTTTTACAGGAAACGACGGTAAAGTCTGTTTTATTGCTCCGAGTTTCAAATAACATGGCCGGGTCGCGTCCACATTACTTCTGATTCCGCATTGAAATGCGAATAGAGAAGGCGTTGGTATATCTCCCGTGATAAGTTCTACTACAGTGGGTCCGTGGCTTAGTTGAGAGCAAGAAAATCAGTCGATCTTGGCATTTCACAAATGATGTACACCCCCACTACCTGGCTAGCACAAATATGAGACGAAATCCCCGAATTCATTACCAGAAGCCATAACATAAGTTCAACCTTGCGCACATTTCTTGGAAACCCGACATCTAGTCAAATAATAGGCGACCACACAACAAACGATTAGATTTGATTACTTTTTGACAGTTTGGAACCAACAATTTCAAGGAAACTGGGGTCGCACTCTTATTATAAATGCAGTGAAAAAAAATGCCCTGCGGCGTTCTCAGCTTTGCCACGGACACAGTTTAGTCCATGAGTCTAATTGATCATGGAATGGGTCTAGTCCTGGACGCATTGCGTGGCTACTCAGGCATACATCTTTAAAGTATTTTCGTTTTTTTAATAATTGTTTATTTGTTAGCGTTCCTTCATCAGTTGTTGAATTGTATTCATTGTAACAACAACCCTTTTCTCCGACGTCGATAATGATGTATTTGGACTATCTAACTAAACGTAGAGACGCAAACTGTTGTTCAAAGAGATAGCGAGCGAGTTGGCCGTGAATGAATGAGTGCATGGATGGATGGATAAAAATAATTTGACAGGATTGGGTGAACTGATGAGAAGGAATGACAAGCCGGCCGTTCCCTGTGTTACTCCGCAGCTCGTTTAGTTGTTTTACAAACAAATTTGGGCAAAAAGAGAATGAAAATAAAAACCACACAACAAGAACAGCATATCCACGATCAAAAAATTTAACACTGCCCTCTCAGTGCCTTCGCGTCTGACGAAGATAGCAAATGCTCTCGAAAATTAACGTACTTTAGTAAGTTTTTTTTTTTTTTTTTAATTTATGACCGTTGTTACTGTTCGTATTGTGTGGGTTTCTATTTCAAAATTTTCCGGTTTTAAGTCTTGTTTTTTTACGATGATGAAAGTTACATTATGTTCAAATTACAAGAAAGAAACGGAGAAAAGTGAGTGGTACATGAAGGTTCCTTATACCTGCGAGTGCCACATGCACTCACTAGGAACCAATTTACTGTATATTTGTATAACCTATATTTGACAATAAAACTTTTAACTTTCAACTTTCAACAGATATTTTGAATTAATTCATATTTGCATTTAATTTGTGTATTTGAGATTGTAGTTGTGGTTCTAAGTGTGTTGTTGTTGTTGCAGATCTTGTGGCGCAGCAGGCCGCGTGTGGCGGGGGTGAAGCTAGCATCAAGGCGCGACACAGGCGAGCGTTAGACCCGAGCAAACTCCACCTCCAGCCGGCTGTGGGGGTGGCTGCCGTGGCCGCCGCCTGCAAGACCTGCCGCCCCCCGGTACAACGGGGTCTGGGGCTACAGCAGCCGTGGGCGGGGGCCATAGCCCCGGCGCAATGCTCTGTTGTAAGTATGAATTGTATACCCAAAATTTAACATTTTTATTTTATTAATTTATTTCTTGAAATAGAGCAAAAAGACTTTCGAAGTAAAGTTCTCAAACAAATCATATTATGGAATAATAGTATTTCATATGTCCGGACCTCTTTGCGTCCAAACATCGTTCAACCCCGTCCTCCTCCTCCCCTACCCTAATTGACCTGTGACCATATAATGTTCAATGGGTAACATAACCTATTCTTATTATTTGTGCTCACTTGAACAAAATTCTTGTATTTATTTATTTATTCAATATTTCACATACAGCGTATTCTGCCATTTGGCGTGAAATAATAAACAACAATAAAAACACAGAAACAAGCACAAAGAACACACATTACACATGTGTTTGTCACAATACTACATTATAAGTAGGCCTACAATAACAAAAAAAAAAAAAAAAAAAAAAAAAAAGACAATACACAAAAAATGCCAGTGAAAGAGACAATACGCACAATGAAGTTGGAAACATCATATAAGAGTTGATCCAAAATAATACAATAAAAACAAAAAACAGCAACGAAGAAGCTGCATTAGTCAATAGTGTTCATAATCTGATAAAAGACTTTCTTGTTATGAAATTCTCATGAGGTGCGATCCAGACTTAGAAAAGAGCTGAATTGCGTGGACATTATTATTATTATGACTATTATTATTATTATTATTATTATTATTATTATTATTATTATTATTATTATTATTATTTCTAATATTATATTTAGGGCCTATTATTATTATTATTATTATTATTATTTTTATTATTATTATTATTATTATTATTATTATTATTATTATTATTATTATTATTATTATATTGTTGTTCTTATTATTATTGTTATTATTTGTATTATTATTATTATTTTTATTATTATTATTATTATTATTATTATTATTATTATTATTATTATTATTATTATTATTGTTATTATTATTATTATTGTTATTATTATTATTGTGTGATGGTACATGTCTTTGCGTGTGTCTGAGTGTGCTGGTTGTTGTGGCGCAGGTCCCGGGTGGCGCGGGGCGGAGCCGCGGAGTGGCGCGAGCAGTGGAGCCTGGCCCAGAGCACGCAGCATCACGGCGAGGCCTACCTGCGTGGGGTCACACTACCCACGGCACGGCCAAGCGCAGTCGGACCTCGCTGGCTCAGGACGTGGCCACCACCGCATGGGCCCACTATCTCAACACACAGGTATATTAACACACTTAGCTTTTGTGGCACGGGTTAGTAAAATTAAAATTAATAACATGAGTTATTATGCATTACTGCAAGATCTATTTCATCTGCACTTTTGTTTGTGCAGATAACAAAAGCATCGATTTTTAGTAGGGATGCACAGCGATAAAACAAAAATTATCGGTAATCGAAAAGATGACTGCATTATCGATCGATAATATCGAACGATAATAAATTTAAAAACGAAGCAATATTTTACAGTTTTAGTGGTATAACGTCGCCTAATCGAACGATATGGCAACATTACTTGGACACATCTCACGTGACACTGTTTGGAGTAATCATACTTTATGAGGCCCGAGGCCCAGTACCTTGGCGGTATCTTTGAGTTTCAATACTACAAAGGTCCGAGAAGAACGAAGTAATGCATTACGAGCACACGTTTTTAGAAATCAAACCATTCGTTAATATTTTTATCATCGATAATCGAAATTTTATTCAATATCGATTATCGTGTGCATCCCTAATTTTTAGATTTTAGATAATTTTACTCTCAAACAGATAATATTCTTGATACATTGGGTTGGTGCATACGTACCAGTACCATGTTGGAGAAGCCCACAAAGTCATGAAGATTTGAGTGCGGGCTATTTGCTAAATATTGTAGAATAATATCAGATGGCAACAGTAAGCATAAAAAGGTGAAAATGTGTCCTGGTATTTAGTATTATAAGTCAACGATAATGTAAACTAGAGAATTGAAACGTAGTATAGGACTAACGTAGTAGAAGAGGGATGTTATGTTAAAATTGTGTGATAACAAGTTTGAAAAGTTAAATATAGTATAGCATCAAAAGTAAATAAATAATAAAACATAATAATTTACCTGTGCTTGTGTTTGTGCAGACAACAAAGGCATATATTTGATCTATGATTGTGTTTGTGCAGACAACAAAAGCTGTATTTCATCTGGGCTTATGTTTGTGCAGACAACAAAGGCATATATTTGATCTATGATTGTGTTTGTGCAGACAACAAAAGCTGTATTTCATCTGGGCTTGTGTTTGTGCAGACAACAAAGGCATATATTTGATCTATGATTGTGTTTGTGCAGACAAAAAAACTGTATTTCATCTGGGCTTGTGTTTGTGGAGACTACAAAAGCACTACACAAGTGCTGATTAAATAGATGCTTTTTTTTAGAGTAGAAGATTTTGACTTTTAAGTAAAAGGTTTGGATAAACACGGTTAAAATATTTCACCCACTACTCACCCACTGCGTTATGTTTCGGCAACATCCGTTGCCATCCTTAGACACGAGGCAACTCTGAGGATGGCAACGGATGTTTCCGAAATATAACGCAGTGGGTGAGTAGTGCGTGAAATGTTTTAACCGTGTTTGTCCGAACCTTTTACTTATATTATCATCTTCTGGTTAATGAATCCTGATGTATGTTTTTGATGTTTAAATGTGACCGCGCTTGTGTTTGTTTTGTGCAGACAACAAAAGCATATATGTGACCCGCGCTTGTGTGTGTCTAGACGGCGCAGGAAGCTGCCTGGCCTAGCGCTGCAACGGAGCACGGAGCCACGGTCCGCCTACAGCCGTCGCTAGCCAAGGAGTGCGTGGGCATCTGATTGCATCTGTGCTTGTGTGTGTCTAGACGGCGCAGGAAGCGGTCTGGCCCAGCGCTGCCACGGAGCACGGAGCCACGGTCCGCCTACAGCCGTCGCTAGCCAAGGAGTGCGTGGGCATCTGATTGCATCTGTGCTTGTGTGTGTCTAGACGGCGCAGGAAGCTGTCTGGCCCAGCGCTGCCACGGAGCACGGAGCCACGGTCCGCCTACAGCCGTCGCTAGCCAAGGAGTGCGTGGGCATCTGATTGCATCTGTGCTTGTGTGTGTCTAGACGGCGCAGGAAGCTGCCTGGCCTAGCGCTGCAACGGAGCACGGAGCCACGGTCCGCCTACAGCCGACGCTAGCCAAGGAGTGCGTGGGCATCTGATTGCATCTGTGCTTGTGTGTGTCTAGACGGCGCAGGAAGCTGCCTGGCCCAGCGCTGCCACGGAGCACGGAGCCACGGTCCGCCTACAGCCGTCGCTAGCCAAGGAGTGCGTGGGCATCTGATTGCATCTGTGCTTGTGTGTGTCTAGACGGCGCAGGAAGCGGTCTGGCCCAGCGCTGCCACGGAGCACGGAGCCACGGTCCGCCTACAGCCGTCGCTAGCCAAGGAGTGCGTGGGCATCTGATTGCATCTGTGCTTGTGTGTGTCTAGACGGCGCAGGAAGCTGTCTGGCCCAGCGCTGCCACGGAGCACGGAGCCACGGTCCGCCTACAGCCGTCGCTAGCCAAGGAGTGCGTGGGCATCTGATTGCATCTGTGCTTGTGTGTGTCTAGACGGCGCAGGAAGCTGCCTGGCCTAGCGCTGCAACGGAGCACGGAGCCACGGTCCGCCTACAGCCGTCGCTAGCCAAGGAGTGCGTGGGCATCTGATTGCATCTGTGCTTGTGTGTGTCTAGACGGCGCAGGAAGCTGCCTGGCCCAGCGCTGCAACGGAGCACGGAGCCACGGTCCGCCTACAGCCGTCGCTAGCCAAGGAGTGCGTGGGCATCTGATTGCATCTGTGCTTGTGTGTGTCTAGACGGCGCAGGAAGCTGCCTGGCCCAGCGCTGCAACGGAGCACGGAGCCACGGTCCGCCTACAGCCGTCGCTAGCCAAGGAGTGCGTGGGCATCTGATTGCATCTGTGCTTGTGTGTGTCTAGACGGCGCAGGAAGCTGTCTGGCCTAGCGCTGCAACGGAGCACGGAGCCACGGTCCGCCTACAGCCGTCGCTAGCCAAGGAGTGCGTGGGCATCTGATTGCATCTGTGCTTGTGTGTGTCTAGACGGCGCAGGAAGCTGCCTGGCCCAGCGCTGCAACGGAGCACGGAGCCACGGTCCGCCTACAGCCGTCGCTAGCCAAGGAGTGCGTGGGCATCTGATTGCATCTGTGCTTGTGTGTGTCTAGACGGCGCAGGAAGCTGCCTGGCCCAGCGCTGCAACGGAGCACGGAGCCACGGTCCGCCTACAGCCGTCGCTAGCCAAGGAGTGCGTGGGCATCTGATTGCATCTGTGCTTGTGTGTGTCTAGACGGCGCAGGAAGCTGTCTGGCCTAGCGCTGCAACGGAGCACGGAGCCACGGTCCGCCTACAGCCGTCGCTAGCCAAGGAGTGCGTGGGCATCTGATTGCATCTGTGCTTGTGTGTGTCTAGACGGCGCAGGAAGCTGCCTGGCCTAGCGCTGCAACGGAGCACGGAGCCACGGTCCGCCTACAGCCGTCGCTAGCCAAGGAGTGCGTGGGCATCTGATTGCATCTGTGCTTGTGTGTGTCTAGACGGCGCAGGAAGCTGTCTGGCCCAGCGCTGCAACGGAGCACGGAGCCACGGTCCGCCTACAGCCGTCGCTAGCCAAGGAGTGCGTGGGCATCTGATTGCATCTGTGCTTGTGTGTGTCTAGACGGCGCAGGAAGCTGTCTGGCCCAGCGCTGCAACGCAGCACGGAGCCACGGTCCGCCTACAGCCGTCGCTAGCCAAGGAGTGCGTGGGCATCTGATTGCATCTGTGCTTGTGTGTGTCTAGACGGCGCAGGAAGCTGTCTGGCCTAGCGCTGCAACGGAGCACGGAGCCACGGTCCGCCTACAGCCGTCGCTAGCCAAGGAGTGCGTGGGCATCTGATTGCATCTGTGCTTGTGTGTGTCTAGACGGCGCAGGAAGCTGCCTGGCCCAGCGCTGCAACGGAGCACGGAGCCACGGTCCGCCTACAGCCGTCGCTAGCCAAGGAGTGCGTGGGCATCTGATTGCATCTGTGCTTGTGTGTGTCTAGACGGCGCAGGAAGCTGCCTGGCCCAGCGCTGCAACGGAGCACGGAGCCACGGTCCGCCTACAGCCGTCGCTAGCCAAGGAGTGCGTGGGCATCTGATTGCATCTGTGCTTGTGTGTGTCTAGACGGCGCAGGAAGCTGTCTGGCCCAGCGCTGCAACGCAGCACGGAGCCACGGTCCGCCTACAGCCGTCGCTAGCCAAGGAGTGCGTGGGCATCTGATTGCATCTGTGCTTGTGTGTGTCTAGACGGCGCAGGAAGCTGTCTGGCCTAGCGCTGCAACGGAGCACGGAGCCACGGTCCGCCTACAGCCGTCGCTAGCCAAGGAGTGCGTGGGCATCTGATTGCATCTGTGCTTGTGTGTGTCTAGACGGCGCAGGAAGCTGTCTGGCCCAGCGCTGCCACGGAGCACGGAGCCACGGTCCGCCTACAGCCGTCGCTAGCCAAGGAGTGCGTGGGCATCTGATTGCATCTGTGCTTGTGTGTGTCTAGACGGCGCAGGAAGCTGTCTGGCCCAGCGCTGCAACGCAGCACGGAGCCACGGTCCGCCTACAGCCGACGCTAGCCAAGGAGTGCGTGGGCATCTGATTGCATCTGTGCTTGTGTGTGTCTAGACGGCGCAGGAAGCTGCCTGGCCCAGCGCTGCAACGGAGCACGGAGCCACGGTCCGCCTACAGCCGTCGCTAGCCAAGGAGTGCGTGGGCATCTGATTGCATCTGTGCTTGTGTGTGTCTAGACGGCGCAGGAAGCTGCCTGGCCTAGCGCTGCAACGGAGCACGGAGCCACGGTCCGCCTACAGCCGTCGCTAGCCAAGGAGTGCGTGGGCATCTGATTGCATCTGTGCTTGTGTGTGTCTAGACGGCGCAGGAAGCTGCCTGGCCCAGCGCTGCAACGGAGCACGGAGCCACGGTCCGCCTACAGCCGTCGCTAGCCAAGGAGTGCGTGGGCATCTGATTGCATCTGTGCTTGTGTGTCTAGACGGCGCAGGAAGCTGCCTGGCCCAGCGCTGCAACGGAGCACGGAGCCACGGTCCGCCTACAGCCGTCGCTAGCCAAGGAGTGCGTGGGCATCTGATTGCATCTGTGCTTGTGTGTGTCTAGACGGCGCAGGAAGCTGTCTGGCCCAGCGCTGCAACGGAGCACGGAGCCACGGTCCGCCTACAGCCGTCGCTAGCCAAGGAGTGCGTGGGCATCTGATTGCATCTGTGCTTGTGTGTGTCTAGACGGCGCAGGAAGCTGCCTGGCCCAGCGCTGCCACGGAGCACGGAGCCACGGTCCGCCTACAGCCGTCGCTAGCCAAGGAGTGCGTGGGCATCTGATTGCATCTGTGCTTGTGTGTGTCTAGACGGCGCAGGAAGCTGTCTGGCCCAGCGCTGCCACGGAGCACGGAGCCACGGTCCGCCTACAGCCGTCGCTAGCCAAGGAGTGCGTGGGCATCTGATTGCATCTGTGCTTGTGTGTGTCTAGACGGCGCAGGAAGCTGTCTGGCCCAGCGCTGCAACGGAGCACGGAGCCACGGTCCGCCTACAGCCGTCGCTAGCCAAGGAGTGCGTGGGCATCTGATTGCATCTGTGCTTGTGTGTCTAGACGGCGCAGGAAGCTGTCTGGCCTAGCGCTGCAACGGAGCACGGAGCCACGGTCCGCCTACAGCCGTCGCTAGCCAAGGAGTGCGTGGGCATCTGATTGCATCTGTGCTTGTGTGTGTCTAGACGGCGCAGGAAGCTGTCTGGCCCAGCGCTGCAACGGAGCACGGAGCCACGGTCCGCCTACAGCCGTCGCTAGCCAAGGAGTGCGTGGGCATCTGATTGCATCTGTGCTTGTGTGTGTCTAGACGGCGCAGGAAGCTGTCTGGCCCAGCGCTGCCACGGAGCACGGAGCCACGGTCCGCCTACAGCCGTCGCTAGCCAAGGAGTGCGTGGGCATCTGATTGCATCTGTGCTTGTGTGTGTCTAGACGGCGCAGGAAGCTGCCTGGCCCAGCGCTGCAACGGAGCACGGAGCCACGGTCCGCCTACAGCCGTCGCTAGCCAAGGAGTGCGTGGGCATCTGATTGCATCTGTGCTTGTGTGTGTCTAGACGGCGCAGGAAGCTGTCTGGCCTAGCGCTGCAACGGAGCACGGAGCCACGGTCCGCCTACAGCCGTCGCTAGCCAAGGAGTGCGTGGGCATCTGATTGCATCTGTGCTTGTGTGTGTCTAGACGGCGCAGGAAGCTGTCTGGCCCAGCGCTGCAACGGAGCACGGAGCCACGGTCCGCCTACAGCCGTCGCTAGCCAAGGAGTGCGTGGGCATCTGATTGCATCTGTGCTTGTGTGTGTCTAGACGGCGCAGGAAGCTGCCTGGCCCAGCGCTGCCACGGAGCACGGAGCCACGGTCCGCCTACAGCCGTCGCTAGCCAAGGAGTGCGTGGGCATCTGATTGCATCTGTGCTTGTGTGTGTCTAGACGGCGCAGGAAGCTGCCTGGCCCAGCGCTGCCACGGAGCACGGAGCCACGGTCCGCCTACAGCCGTCGCTAGCCAAGGAGTGCGTGGGCATCTGATTGCATCTGTGCTTGTGTGTGTCTAGACGGCGCAGGAAGCTGTCTGGCCCAGCGCTGCCACGGAGCACGGAGCCACGGTCCGCCTACAGCCGTCGCTAGCCAAGGAGTGCGTGGGCATCTGATTGCATCTGTGCTTGTGTGTGTCTAGACGGCGCAGGAAGCTGTCTGGCCCAGCGCTGCCACGGAGCACGGAGCCACGGTCCGCCTACAGCCGTCGCTAGCCAAGGAGTGCGTGGGCATCTGATTGCATCTGTGCTTGTGTGTGTCTAGACGGCGCAGGAAGCTGTCTGGCCTAGCGCTGCAACGGAGCACGGAGCCACGGTCCGCCTACAGCCGTCGCTAGCCAAGGAGTGCGTGGGCATCTGATTGCATCTGTGCTTGTGTGTGTCTAGACGGCGCAGGAAGCTGTCTGGCCCAGCGCTGCAACAGAGCACGGAGCCACGGTCCGCCTGCAGCCGTCGCTAGCCAAGGAGTGCGTGGGCATCTGATTGCATCTGTGCTTGTGTGTGTCTAGACGGCGCAGGAAGCTGTCTGGCCCAGCGCTGCAACGGAGCACGGAGCCACGGTCCGCCTACAGCCGTCGCTAGCCAAGGAGTGCGTGGGCATCTGATTGCATCTGTGCTTGTGTGTGTCTAGACGGCGCAGGAAGCTGTCTGGCCCAGCGCTGCCACGGAGCACGGAGCCACGGTCCGCCTACAGCCGTCGCTAGCCAAGGAGTGCGTGGGCATCTGATTGCATCTGTGCTTGTGTGTGTCTAGACGGCGCAGGAAGCTGTCTGGCCCAGCGCTGCCACGGAGCACGGAGCCACGGTCCGCCTACAGCCGTCGCTAGCCAAGGAGTGCGTGGGCATCTGATTGCATCTGTGCTTGTGTGTGTCTAGACGGCGCAGGAAGCTGCCTGGCCCAGCGCTGCCACGGAGCACGGAGCCACGGTCCGCCTACAGCCGACGCTAGCCAAGGAGTGCGTGGGCATCTGATTGCATCTGTGCTTGTGTGTGTCTAGACGGCGCAGGAAGCGGTCTGGCCCAGCGCTGCAACGGAGCACGGAGCCACGGTCCGCCTACAGCCGTCGCTAGCCAAGGAGTGCGTGGGCATCTGATTGCATCTGTGCTTGTGTGTGTCTAGACGGCGCAGGAAGCGGTCTGGCCTAGCGCTGCAACGGAGCACGGAGCCACGGTCCGCCTACAGCCGTCGCTAGCCAAGGAGTGCGTGGGCATCTGATTGCATCTGTGCTTGTGTGTGTCTAGACGGCGCAGGAAGCTGTCTGGCCCAGCGCTGCCACGGAGCACGGAGCCACGGTCCGCCTACAGCCGTCGCTAGCCAAGGAGTGCGTGGGCATCTGATTGCATCTGTGCTTGTGTGTGTCTAGACGGCGCAGGAAGCTGCCTGGCCTAGCGCTGCAACGGAGCACGGAGCCACGGTCCGCCTACAGCCGTCGCTAGCCAAGGAGTGCGTGGGCATCTGATTGCATCTGTGCTTGTGTGTGTCTAGACGGCGCAGGAAGCTGTCTGGCCCAGCGCTGCAACGGAGCACGGAGCCACGGTCCGCCTACAGCCGTCGCTAGCCAAGGAGTGCGTGGGCATCTGATTGCATCTGTGCTTGTGTGTGTCTAGACGGCGCAGGAAGCTGTCTGGCCCAGCGCTGCCACGGAGCACGGAGCCACGGTCCGCCTACAGCCGTCGCTAGCCAAGGAGTGCGTGGGCATCTGATTGCATCTGTGCTTGTGTGTGTCTAGACGGCGCAGGAAGCTGTCTGGCCTAGCGCTGCAACGGAGCACGGAGCCACGGTCCGCCTACAGCCGTCGCTAGCCAAGGAGTGCGTGGGCATCTGATTGCATCTGTGCTTGTGTGTGTCTAGACGGCGCAGGAAGCTGTCTGGCCCAGCGCTGCCACGGAGCACGGAGCCACGGTCCGCCTACAGCCGTCGCTAGCCAAGGAGTGCGTGGGCATCTGATTGCATCTGTGCTTGTGTGTGTCTAGACGGCGCAGGAAGCTGTCTGGCCCAGCGCTGCCACGGAGCACGGAGCCACGGTCCGCCTACAGCCGTCGCTAGCCAAGGAGTGCGTGGGCATCTGATTGCATCTGTGCTTGTGTGTGTCTAGACGGCGCAGGAAGCTGTCTGGCCTAGCGCTGCAACGGAGCACGGAGCCACGGTCCGCCTACAGCCGTCGCTAGCCAAGGAGTGCGTGGGCATCTGATTGCATCTGTGCTTGTGTGTGTCTAGACGGCGCAGGAAGCGGTCTGGCCTAGCGCTGCAACGGAGCACGGAGCCACGGTCCGCCTACAGCCGTCGCTAGCCAAGGAGTGCGTGGGCATCTGATTGCATCTGTGCTTGTGTGTGTCTAGACGGCGCAGGAAGCTGCCTGGCCCAGCGCTGCAACGGAGCACGGAGCCACGGTCCGCCTACAGCCGTCGCTAGCCAAGGAGTGCGTGGGCATCTGATTGCATCTGTGCTTGTGTGTGTCTAGACGGCGCAGGAAGCTGTCTGGCCTAGCGCTGCAACGGAGCACGGAGCCACGGTCCGCCTACAGCCGTCGCTAGCCAAGGAGTGCGTGGGCATCTGATTGCATCTGTGCTTGTGTGTGTCTAGACGGCGCAGGAAGCTGCCTGGCCTAGCGCTGCAACGGAGCACGGAGCCACGGTCCGCCTACAGCCGTCGCTAGCCAAGGAGTGCGTGGGCATCTGATTGCATCTGTGCTTGTGTGTGTCTAGACGGCGCAGGAAGCTGTCTGGCCCAGCGCTGCCACGGAGCACGGAGCCACGGTCCGCCTACAGCCGTCGCTAGCCAAGGAGTGCGTGGGCATCTGATTGCATCTGTGCTTGTGTGTGTCTAGACGGCGCAGGAAGCTGTCTGGCCTAGCGCTGCAACGGAGCACGGAGCCACGGTCCGCCTACAACCGTCGCTAGCCAAGGAGTGCGTGGGCATCTGATTGCATCTGTGCTTGTGTGTGTCTAGACGGCGCAGGAAGCTGCCTGGCCCAGCGCTGCAACGGAGCACGGAGCCACGGTCCGCCTACAGCCGTCGCTAGCCAAGGAGTGCGTGGGCATCTGATTGCATCTGTGCTTGTGTGTGTCTAGACGGCGCAGGAAGCTGTCTGGCCCAGCGCTGCCACGGAGCACGGAGCCACGGTCCGCCTACAGCCGTCGCTAGCCAAGGAGTGCGTGGGCATCTGATTGCATCTGTGCTTGTGTGTGTCTAGACGGCGCAGGAAGCTGTCTGGCCCAGCGCTGCAACGGAGCACGGAGCCACGGTCCGCCTACAACCGTCGCTAGCCAAGGAGTGCGTGGGCATCTGATTGCATCTGTGCTTGTGTGTGTCTAGACGGCGCAGGAAGCTGTCTGGCCTAGCGCTGCAACGGAGCACGGAGCCACGGTCCGCCTACAGCCGTCGCTAGCCAAGGAGTGCGTGGGCATCTGATTGCATCTGTGCTTGTGTGTGTCTAGACGGCGCAGGAAGCTGCCTGGCCTAGCGCTGCAACGGAGCACGGAGCCACGGTCCGCCTACAGCCGTCGCTAGCCAAGGAGTGCGTGGGCATCTGATTGCATCTGTGCTTGTGTGTGTCTAGACGGCGCAGGAAGCGGTCTGGCCTAGCGCTGCAACGGAGCACGGAGCCACGGTCCGCCTACAGCCGTCGCTAGCCAAGGAGTGCGTGGGCATCTGATTGCATCTGTGCTTGTGTGTGTCTAGACGGCGCAGGAAGCTGTCTGGCCCAGCGCTGCAACGGAGCACGGAGCCACGGTCCGCCTGCAGCCGTCGCTAGCCAAGGAGTGCGTGGGCATCTGATTGCATCTGTGCTTGTGTGTGTCTAGACGGCGCAGGAAGCTGCCTGGCCCAGCGCTGCAACGGAGCACGGAGCCACGGTCCGCCTACAGCCGTCGCTAGCCAAGGAGTGCGTGGGCATCTGATTGCATCTGTGCTTGTGTGTGTCTAGACGGCGCAGGAAGCTGTCTGGCCTAGCGCTGCAACGGAGCACGGAGCCACGGTCCGCCTACAGCCGTCGCTAGCCAAGGAGTGCGTGGGCATCTGATTGCATCTGTGCTTGTGTGTGTCTAGACGGCGCAGGAAGCTGCCTGGCCTAGCGCTGCAACGGAGCACGGAGCCACGGTCCGCCTACAGCCGTCGCTAGCCAAGGAGTGCGTGGGCATCTGATTGCATCTGTGCTTGTGTGTGTCTAGACGGCGCAGGAAGCTGTCTGGCCTAGCGCTGCAACGGAGCACGGAGCCACGGTCCGCCTACAGCCGTCGCTAGCCAAGGAGTGCGTGGGCATCTGATTGCATCTGTGCTTGTGTGTGTCTAGACGGCGCAGGAAGCTGTCTGGCCTAGCGCTGCAACGGAGCACGGAGCCACGGTCCGCCTACAGCCGTCGCTAGCCAAGGAGTGCGTGGGCATCTGATTGCATCTGTGCTTGTGTGTGTCTAGACGGCGCAGGAAGCTGCCTGGCCTAGCGCTGCAACGGAGCACGGAGCCACGGTCCGCCTACAGCCGTCGCTAGCCAAGGAGTGCGTGGGCATCTGATTGCATCTGTGCTTGTGTGTGTCTAGACGGCGCAGGAAGCTGTCTGGCCCAGCGCTGCCACGGAGCACGGAGCCACGGTCCGCCTACAGCCGTCGCTAGCCAAGGAGTGCGTGGGCATCTGATTGCATCTGTGCTTGTGTGTGTCTAGACGGCGCAGGAAGCTGTCTGGCCCAGCGCTGCCACGGAGCACGGAGCCACGGTCCGCCTACAGCCGTCGCTAGCCAAGGAGTGCGTGGGCATCTGATTGCATCTGTGCTTGTGTGTGTCTAGACGGCGCAGGAAGCTGCCTGGCCCAGCGCTGCAACAGAGCACGGAGCCACGGTCCGCCTACAGCCGTCGCTAGCCAAGGAGTGCGTGGGCATCTGATTGCATCTGTGCTTGTGTGTGTCTAGACGGCGCAGGAAGCTGTCTGGCCCAGCGCTGCAACGGAGCACGGAGCCACGGTCCGCCTACAGCCGTCGCTAGCCAAGGAGTGCGTGGGCATCTGATTGCATCTGTGCTTGTGTGTGTCTAGACGGCGCAGGAAGCGGTCTGGCCTAGCGCTGCAACGGAGCACGGAGCCACGGTCCGCCTACAGCCGTCGCTAGCCAAGGAGTGCGTGGGCATCTGATTGCATCTGTGCTTGTGTGTGTCTAGACGGCGCAGGAAGCTGCCTGGCCTAGCGCTGCAACGGAGCACGGAGCCACGGTCCGCCTACAGCCGTCGCTAGCCAAGGAGTGCGTGGGCATCTGATTGCATCTGTGCTTGTGTGTGTCTAGACGGCGCAGGAAGCTGTCTGGCCTAGCGCTGCAACGGAGCACGGAGCCACGGTCCGCCTACAGCCGTCGCTAGCCAAGGAGTGCGTGGGCATCTGATTGCATCTGTGCTTGTGTGTGTCTAGACGGCGCAGGAAGCTGCCTGGCCTAGCGCTGCAACGGAGCACGGAGCCACGGTCCGCCTACAGCCGTCGCTAGCCAAGGAGTGCGTGGGCATCTGATTGCATCTGTGCTTGTGTGTGTCTAGACGGCGCAGGAAGCTGTCTGGCCTAGCGCTGCAACGGAGCACGGAGCCACGGTCCGCCTACAACCGTCGCTAGCCAAGGAGTGCGTGGGCATCTGATTGCATCTGTGCTTGTGTGTGTCTAGACGGCGCAGGAAGCTGTCTGGCCCAGCGCTGCAACAGAGCACGGAGCCACGGTCCGCCTACAGCCGTCGCTAGCCAAGGAGTGCGTGGGCATCTGATTGCATCTGTGCTTGTGTGTGTCTAGACGGCGCAGGAAGCTGCCTGGCCCAGCGCTGCCACGGAGCACGGAGCCACGGTCCGCCTACAACCGTCGCTAGCCAAGGAGTGCGTGGGCATCTGATTGCATCTGTGCTTGTGTGTGTCTAGACGGCGCAGGAAGCTGTCTGGCCCAGCGCTGCAACGGAGCACGGAGCCACGGTCCGCCTACAACCGTCGCTAGCCAAGGAGTGCGTGGGCATCTGATTGCATCTGTGCTTGTGTGTGTCTAGACGGCGCAGGAAGCTGTCTGGCCCAGCGCTGCAACAGAGCACGGAGCCACGGTCCGCCTACAGCCGTCGCTAGCCAAGGAGTGCGTGGGCATCTGATTGCATCTGTGCTTGTGTGTGTCTAGACGGCGCAGGAAGCTGTCTGGCCTAGCGCTGCAACGGAGCACGGAGCCACGGTCCGCCTACAGCCGTCGCTAGCCAAGGAGTGCGTGGGCATCTGATTGCATCTGTGCTTGTGTGTGTCTAGACGGCGCAGGAAGCTGTCTGGCCCAGCGCTGCAACGGAGCACGGAGCCACGGTCCGCCTACAACCGTCGCTAGCCAAGGAGTGCGTGGGCATCTGATTGCATCTGTGCTTGTGTGTGTCTAGACGGCGCAGGAAGCTGTCTGGCCCAGCGCTGCAACAGAGCACGGAGCCACGGTCCGCCTACAGCCGTCGCTAGCCAAGGAGTGCGTGGGCATCTGATTGCATCTGTGCTTGTGTGTGTCTAGACGGCGCAGGAAGCGGTCTGGCCTAGCGCTGCAACGGAGCACGGAGCCACGGTCCGCCTACAACCGTCGCTAGCCAAGGAGTGCGTGGGCATCTGATTGCATCTGTGCTTGTGTGTGTCTAGACGGCGCAGGAAGCTGTCTGGCCCAGCGCTGCAACGGAGCACGGAGCCACGGTCCGCCTACAGCCGTCGCTAGCCAAGGAGTGCGTGGGCATCTGATTGCATCTGTGCTTGTGTGTGTCTAGACGGCGCAGGAAGCGGTCTGGCCTAGCGCTGCAACGGAGCACGGAGCCACGGTCCGCCTACAACCGTCGCTAGCCAAGGAGTGCGTGGGCATCTGATTGCATCTGTGCTTGTGTGTGTCTAGACGGCGCAGGAAGCTGCCTGGCCTAGCGCTGCCACGGAGCACGGAGCCACGGTCCGCCTACAGCCGTCGCTAGCCAAGGAGTGCGTGGGCATCTGATTGCATCTGTGCTTGTGTGTGTCTAGACGGCGCAGGAAGCTGTCTGGCCCAGCGCTGCAACAGAGCACGGAGCCACGGTCCGCCTACAGCCGTCGCTAGCCAAGGAGTGCGTGGGCATCTGATTGCATCTGTGCTTGTGTGTGTCTAGACGGCGCAGGAAGCTGTCTGGCCTAGCGCTGCAACGGAGCACGGAGCCACGGTCCGCCTACAACCGTCGCTAGCCAAGGAGTGCGTGGGCATCTGATTGCATCTGTGCTTGTGTGTGTCTAGACGGCGCAGGAAGCTGCCTGGCCTAGCGCTGCAACGGAGCACGGAGCCACGGTCCGCCTACAGCCGTCGCTAGCCAAGGAGTGCGTGGGCATCTGATTGCATCTGTGCTTGTGTGTGTCTAGACGGCGCAGGAAGCGGTCTGGCCCAGCGCTGCCACGGAGCACGGAGCCACGGTCCGCCTACAGCCGTCGCTAGCCAAGGAGTGCGTGGGCATCTGATTGCATCTGTGCTTGTGTGTGTCTAGACGGCGCAGGAAGCTGCCTGGCCTAGCGCTGCCACGGAGCCACGGTCCGCCTACAGCCGTCGCTAGCCAAGGAGTGCGTGGGCATCTGATTGCATCTGTGCTTGTGTGTGTCTAGACGGCGCAGGAAGCTGCCTGGCCTAGCGCTGCAACGGAGCACGGAGCCACGGTCCGCCTACAGCCGACGCTAGCCAAGGAGTGCGTGGGCATCTGATTGCATCTGTGCTTGTGTGTGTCTAGACGGCGCAGGAAGCTGCCTGGCCTAGCGCTGCAACGGAGCACGGAGCCACGGTCCGCCTACAGCCGTCGCTAGCCAAGGAGTGCGTGGGCATCTGATTGCATCTGTGCTTGTGTGTGTCTAGACGGCGCAGGAAGCTGCCTGGCCCAGCGCTGCAACGGAGCACGGAGCCACGGTCCGCCTACAGCCGTCGCTAGCCAAGGAGTGCGTGGGCATCTGATTGCATCTGTGCTTGTGTGTGTCTAGACGGCGCAGGAAGCTGTCTGGCCCAGCGCTGCCACGGAGCACGGAGCCACGGTCCGCCTACAGCCGTCGCTAGCCAAGGAGTGCGTGGGCATCTGATTGCATCTGTGCTTGTGTGTGTCTAGACGGCGCAGGAAGCTGTCTGGCCCAGCGCTGCCACGGAGCACGGAGCCACGGTCCGCCTACAGCCGACGCTAGCCAAGGAGTGCGTGGGCATCTGATTGCATCTGTGCTTGTGTGTGTCTAGACGGCGCAGGAAGCTGCCTGGCCTAGCGCTGCAACGGAGCACGGAGCCACGGTCCGCCTACAGCCGTCGCTAGCCAAGGAGTGCGTGGGCATCTGATTGCATCTGTGCTTGTGTGTGTCTAGACGGCGCAGGAAGCTGCCTGGCCCAGCGCTGCCACGGAGCACGGAGCCACGGTCCGCCTACAGCCGTCGCTAGCCAAGGAGTGCGTGGGCATCTGATTGCATCTGTGCTTGTGTGTGTCTAGACGGCGCAGGAAGCTGCCTGGCCCAGCGCTGCAACAGAGCACGGAGCCACGGTCCGCCTACAGCCGTCGCTAGCCAAGGAGTGCGTGGGCATCTGATTGCATCTGTGCTTGTGTGTGTCTAGACGGCGCAGGAAGCGGTCTGGCCCAGCGCTGCCACGGAGCACGGAGCCACGGTCCGCCTACAGCCGTCGCTAGCCAAGGAGTGCGTGGGCATCTGATTGCATCTGTGCTTGTGTGTGTCTAGACGGCGCAGGAAGCTGCCTGGCCTAGCGCTGCAACGGAGCACGGAGCCACGGTCCGCCTGCAGCCGTCGCTAGCCAAGGAGTGCGTGGGCATCTGATTGCATCTGTGCTTGTGTGTGTCTAGACGGCGCAGGAAGCGGTCTGGCCTAGCGCTGCAACGGAGCACGGAGCCACGGTCCGCCTACAGCCGTCGCTAGCCAAGGAGTGCGTGGGCATCTGCTGCAAGAACTGTCCACCGCAGCCGACAACAGACTGGGACAATACGGGTTACTACGCGCCTGCCCAATGCTTGCGGGCAGCAACGGACGAGAGCGCGAGGATACTCTGGAACAATGAGAGCATGATGCGACTCTTTCAAGTGTAGCATACAAGCCAGCGACGTCGACCACGAGGACTCTTGCTTATCAAATTATCATATGGGAAAAAATACATAATCAGTGTAATATTACAGTGAGGATATAACACAATGTCTATCTAGCCAAACAAAGAAAATACTGTCATGAAATGTGTGGATGTCATTGTATCGCCTGAACAAATCGAGTTTGTGATTGAAAATCTTTCACTTAGTTTCTTTCCCAGTGTATTGAAGAAAGTTACCATATTTATTTTTTACATTTAAGTACCAAAATATCATATCTGTTGGCTTCTGGGAATTCTATTTACCGTACCTCATCGGTATTTTGGCCTTCTATTAACCATGTGGGTGATGGGTGCTTGAGTTTTATTTTTATATACAAATACGGAACCTTAAACCTTCCAGGCTTATTATTATTAATCAGTTTCGAGTATTTCATTAGTTTCTTCCATCCACGGATGGACGGACTAATACAGATGTCTATGAGGTATGATTTAGAAAAGACAAATAACTTTTAGCTAGCCGAGTTCAACCACCATCCCTTTCTCTCTTAATGCTGAGTCTCGACATATCTTACTGAAAACCTTATCACGTTCATACAGTCATATTATCGATATTCTTGATTTCCTAGTTTAGTCATTAACTCATGGTTTAGATATTATATTTATTTTTTTCATCTTTGATTTTTCATTTTACATCAATCTGCAAATAAAGACTGACTAACGAATTATCCCTATTGCTAGTATATAGGCTACATATTATTTTTTAAATAGTTTCCAGATGTTTTTTATGATTTTAATTGAGCTAATAATATGTGGCTTAAATCAAACTTTGATTGGCATGTGTGTGGGGATTAGAACAAAGAGGTCAGCGTACAACCAGGGCACATATAATCAATCAGTCCAATCCAAAACATTTCAGAACATCATTAGCGTTGAACAGATTGAAACAGCTTAGGGCTCAATTCCCGACTTGGGCATGTATTAAAATTGCGTTTTTACACTTCATATCCTCTAATCACAATCTTTGTTACGGTGTTCCAAAACGTGTTGGGATGTAAACCCCAAATATTATTTTCTCATAAGCAAATCTTGATTTTAACATTTTCCAACATAAATTTCAATTTATAATTTGATTTTAACAAGTGTGGAATCCACTACTTTTAGGTTAGGTTTCATGACATTTTAAGTTCTCTCCCTGCATGTCAATGTCTTACTTAATTTGTTTATTATTTTTATACATGAAGCAATATGTTCCACTCTTTGTCCTTTGTTTTGAATGCTCGTATTTTATCATCATCTGAAGCCACGTCCAACTCTGCATTGAGTGGTGTGGAAGGAGGTCCTCTCCACCATCTCCTGATTTCCCTCTCCACCACATCCATATTTTTTCTTCCTGTTGTTCTCCTACCTCGTACTTTGAATAACATCATTTTTCTATTGATGCTTTTGACATGTCTTGACTGAATATAATGTAGAACTAGTTGTGTGAGTAAATGAGAGGAGAAATGTGCGCTCTGGTGAGCATTCATGGGTACTACTCATTACTCAAGACATGTTAATATGTCGCATCCATTTTATGATGGTATTTTCTTCTCGAAAGTGTACGTACGTACTATTTACTCTCTTGCTAGTATGGACTTAAATCATCCTAGTAACCTCACAACACAATTTTCATACTTAAAAGGTTGGCATTTAATAATTATTGGTACTTATTGTTTTCGGAGTTCTCATAATTCTCATTTTGATGTATTTTTTTATTTGTTATTGTTGAGATAAAAATGGAGCTTATAACTCGATGGAATTCAGCTATCATATCATTTTAGACAGGTTTGTTTTGTGCCATAATAAGTAAACACAAGCCCAGTGTTTCTATTTTTATTGTATTCCTTCTTAATTGATCAGTCATCACTACTGTGTTTAAGTACTACACTTTACATAGGTGATCCTTTTTCACTAAACTAAAAACGAACTTCAATTTATGTGACCTGTCATTGTACTTCCTGCTAAATCAGCTTTAATCGTCTCAGAACTGGAGTGAACAAGAAATTGACTTCAGTCCAGTGCATTTTCTCTAAGACAACGAGTGTTTCTGAGTACAGTAGTATGATATTGTCATCGGGATTTGTCTGACAACTACCCTAATAGTATTGGAAATGGGAATTAAAGTAGGCTTGCAAGGAGTGAACCCCATATTTTATTTGCTAATCTTTTATCAAAGTGTTGCTAATAATTATTCCGCGTACCAACCTTACTATGAAAATGTCTGTTTGCTTGAGGCATTGTGTAATCATTTATTAAACATATATCTACACTAGAGTAATATAATTTTGTTTTTATTAACAAACGGTTTCTACAAGACATACTTGTTTTCTATTCCACGCAAGTATGGATCTGCGTCTGGCAATGTAGCCCACTTATCTAAATTAGTTTGTTAGTAATGCAAAATGTGCTTGTATGAGAATGTTTAGTAAGAAAACACTGTACTATTTTCTATTTAATACATTTATTTTGTAAAGTTATGCCTTAGAAGTTGTTGTTATGAGTCTGTAATATCTGTGGGGACTTTGTTGTTGAGAATGAACTTGCAGAAAAATACTTGAATGGTACATAAGATGTTCGTTTCTCATTAGGAATTCGTATGCCACTCCTTTGAGTAGGAAACATGAATCTACGTCTCATATTGTATTATGTACTTTACTTGCATCACAGTAAATTTAAGAAAATAATCCAAATAATTATTGTCCTGTATTATATGGAGAAAACCCATATGTCAAGCTTTTTTTTTTAATTACATATACCTTAGCAAAAACATTTTATTAAATTTAAAATTTATCTTTGGAAAGTAACAAAATAGTTGAAATTTGGGTTAAATTCAGCTTCAAACCACAAACTATATTGAGCTTCATTTACTATGTGCAGCAACTGGGCACTTTATAGGTACGGTGCAATCGTAGTTTTTATTGCCAAAGTTTTATTTTCATTGAAATTAAAAAAATATCGGTTGGTCAATGTTCACGTTATTTCTGTTTCCAATCTGTGAGCTTACTAGCCTGTTACTGTGAGTGTTACTCCCTGTAAATACTTACATTTTGTACATATGTTGATCTATGAGTGAATAGCAAGGTACCATGCCAAGCTTGTTTTCAATAGCAGAGTTCCTTCTGATAACTGAGCAACAGTAAGATGGGGAGAGGAGGTGTTAGACCCTCCCACACTGGTTTACGGGCGGTTTTCATAGCAAAGGGTCTCAAGGAGAATCAAAGTGGAAAATTTATCGTTGTTATTTATTAGAGTGAAAACCTACTACTACCTAATGTGCCGTCGCATCACAGCTGTGTGTTGTAGACACGTTTCATGCGACGTTCCGCTGCCGTTACGGGAAACTCAGTGTTTCGAGATGTTACGGGCATACCGTTCGCTTGGACACTCGGAACACGTACTTTCGTAACACGTCGTAAAGTACGAATTTCCTTTAACGAAGGGGGAATTGGAGCATGGTAGTCATATATAGAAGGCTGTGCATTATATCATGTGGTATACTGCCAAACAAAAAAAGGTGTGCGCTGTAATATTACAAGAATATTCTTTATTTATTAAGAGCTTATAAACTGTATATATACAAATGAGAAAAAAGAAATGAAAAAAATTACAGTAAATGTACTGTAGGTATTCTTTAATTATGTTTGGATATTATTATGTAATTATCAATTGCGGGTAGACCTCGAGTGCAACTCGCCATACATACTGAACTAACGATAGTGCTAAATCATCTCGATGAAATGAGCTAGTAATTCTATTTTGTGGGTGTGTGTTAAATAGAGACAATAAGTCATGCTAAATAGTTCCTCATATCTGTTTCTTCTGTCATTTCTAGTTCCCGACATTTTATATAGTGTGAATGTGCGAGAGAATGAGTGCGTGAAAAATGTAAAAATGCAATTTAGTTTGTACGTATGTGGATTATGTATTATTGTAAACACATAGGAATCATAATTGTCATAGAGTATCATCAACCAAGGAAACTATTTTACTCGAAATTATACGCTTGAACAATTTTATCAATAATACCAAATATCTGGAAACTGAATGTGGCATTGTTTCTGAACAACATATTATAATACCGTACTAACCATATTGTTAACGGAGGAACTTTAGATTTTGTTTTTACATTCCTTGTTAGTCTGTGTTGCGCATGCGTGTTCTGCAAACTGTAAGTCATTATTAAATCTCCACGTTTTCCATCAGGGTATATAATATCATTAATTACGCCGTACGCGCATGAAGTACATTGTATATTGAACTCAAATGTCCTGGTACTGATTTACTATTTAGAGGCTGTTGCTTATTGTAAGGATAGGGCAACTCGCTCATGTTAATTCTTGAAGAGAGTTTGCTATCATCACCTGTCATTGTTACATTTTAAGGCTACTGAATTATTTGAAATTAAGGCTTCTAAGCTATTGTGTAAGTGACCATTATTTAAGTTTCTTCATAAGTAAATACGTATCATTAAAATTTTTCGCACAATGTATTTTCTTCATGCTAGTATTGTTACGTTTACGAGCGACTATTTCTATTTTACTTTTAAACATTCATGTTATGTTAAACATCCCCTCAGTGCAAACTAATATATTGTAGAATACTGCGTATTTTTGTCAGGTAATTTATCATTTTGCCATGCTGCTCACTTTCGTCTGGCCCATCAATCTAAAATGCATACAAGTAAATAGTAAATTTTATAGTAATGAGTGAGTGTGCGGTGGTATAAAGCTATTAACGTTTAAATGCATTGTGCCAATGGAACATACATAATGCTTCAATCATACCGTATCCTAAAATATGTGCATGGGTATTATATATTACATTGTTTGTGCAATGGAGTCATGCTACTGAGGTATTTGTTTCGAACTCTTCCAACATTGCAAACAGTTATTGTGTTGATATGTGATTGCACTTGGAATGAGTGATCCAGTAATCGATATATTTAGATCTAGTTTAAGTTTCTAGTATTGTTCATAAGACTAACTGAATTGTACCAATTTAATCTCAGTAGCCTTATTTTGAACAGTGTTTCAAGTCCCCAGTAGAATATTGGGGCAAATATGTGTGCACAGGAGTAGGGGCAGGGGCATCTCTACCATTATGTGTGGCCTTCCATTTCCTAGGGTAACGTGTTTGTTTAGTCTAGGGCTGGGTATATATGTGTCCATAGCAACTGCACACATCTTCAGCCCCTTTCCTTCCCTCCCGCTCTCCTGCAGAGCTAGAGTGTCCGCAACGCTCTGCGTCTACTTGCTTCGTATTGATTTGTGTGTGGAAACGTGTTTATGTAAATCACTACTACGTATACTTTTTGGGTTTTCTTAAAACCTATTGTGCCAAATGCTACTACTACTATAATATTGTAAGGAAACTGTTTGGATGTCCTTGTTAGAAAGAAAGCATTTTATCTTTAAATTGTACTACGTTACTTAAATACCTAAGTGGTCGGAAATGTGGGTTAACACTTTCAACCACATTCCAAGAATATCAAGAAAATGTATGGTTTATATGTCTTGCTCAGGTGTACCATGTTTTATGATTAACTTCACTCAAACTTGGCAATTTTGAATGTGGATTATAAGAACGTAATGTAATGTAAAAGTAGGCCCGGTATTATAATGACTAAATATTTAGTCTGGGACCGACTTGGTTTGTCCATCTCTCAAATTGTTTTTATTGAAAAACTTTCAGTTACACATCGAGTCACCTCATTTTGTTCTCAACCAAAATTGTGTAAACATGAGTAGATGCTCATTTGACTTACAAGGTAATTAAAGTTTAATGCTCTTTTTTCAATTTTTACTGCCCAGTGTGTATCGTTACTATTTTCTTCAATGTGCAGCAGTTTGTTGGAACACCAGCATTCTATTCAAGTGCACCCATTTTCTTTTCAGTTAATGTTTTTAAGAACTTGTTCTTAGAAAACTATGATTGAGGTTTCACTACTATAGATAGTACCCTCGCAAGGGAGTATTATACCGCTGTTACTCTAAGGGTAGAGTAACTCGTCTCACATTGGCATACCTAGTTGACATTTGATGGTTGCAGACACTCTAGCTTAATGGCGCACTCTTACGATGTATGTAACTGCATAAGATGATGTGTGCGATTCTTTTCAAAATGACTGTGATAACGTGCTTAGGAGAAATGTTATGGAGAGATGAATAAACAAAACAAATCGAAGCCCGTGTTGTTCGTCCATTTTATTATTTGCCTCATTCTATCTCTCCTCTTTGTTTCCCAAATATCCGCTATTAAATAATATCTGTGGGGTCAACTGTACGTTTGAACAAAACAAACTGTTAATCAAAGTGTAACCTATTATAGACATGACATGACATGGCCCTAGTGGAACAAGGAACCTGAGCGGCTGGTGTAATGGTTAGGTTACGTTACGTAAGGTTTACGTTAGGTTACATTGCATGATGGGTGTATTAAGTATTCAAGATGGCAGATGTAGAAGATAATATTACGGTGCCCAGATTTAAATCTTAAAACAAAGAAGTGTGATGATTCTGAATATTTCAAATATTCTAGAAGGTTGGGATTTGGGGAGGGGAGAAAATAACAAAGTCTATTTATTATATTGGTATGGGGCACGTAATCATCACGCAGGCAACCTTCAACTCGTCAAAGTGCCAGCAGAGTATAGTAATCCGCATCTCGCTCATTAGTATTACGTTTTGATATTTCTAGGGTTGCCAATTCCCGTATTTTCCGGGAATTCCCGTTTTTCACAATATTTTTCCGCTTTCCATATATCAACAGCATTGGACGTGAACAAGTTTTCCCGTATTTTCAACAAAATTTGGAAAACACCTGCCTACTCACAGTACACACTACACACACAAAATAATATGACAAATTTTGTTAAGTTGGTTACACTTTTGAGAGAATTTTTCAGTAATTATTGTAAATAAATGATCAGACAAACATTCATTGTCTTCCCACTTTGATAAAATGTAGACCTGCAAAGTCCTCTACACTTATTCTCAGGTCTCAAACCTCTTATAGAACCAACATTTAATTTTGCCACTGGCGAATTGGATCTCGGCATTGACTTTTGTCGAGTTCAGCTTGAAAAAAATTGAGAAAATATGATATCTTGGGTACTGAAGAAAGTTAGATAACCATTGTTATGTACCCTAGTGTTGTTATTGTAGCATGATTTTATGTATTATGTCGACAAGCCTCGACAACGCACGTCTCTCACACACTCTCCTCTCGTCGTGCAGACTTGAGTAAATAGTAGTCAGGGCGATTCTGTATGGGCGACGATAAATTAATCAGCGGTTTTATTCGTTACTGAAGGCGAATGCAAGGCGGTGATTCGCTCATCGCCTTCTTATAACAACTGAAAACGGTGATAAACGTATCGTCGCCCATACAGAAACTAATACAAATAAAGGTAGTGGAATAATTGACATAAACCCAAAGACTGTTTATTTACGAACCGTTATGATAGTGTGGTGCAGGGCACACAAGATGTACCATGCATGTACTGTGGTGGCTCGTACGCATCTTGGGAGGCACGGCACCTATCCTACTATCAATAGGGGTTAGCTCAGCGGTAGCACCCGTTACTCTATTGCTGGAGATAACGACTGCGATTCTCACCCACTTCATCCTGCCTATAGTAGTTTTGAGAGGTTGTCTACATTCATAAAGTGAATCTGAGATTGGTTCGTAAATCGACTTCGAGCTTATGTCAACTATTCCACTACCCTTAGTCTATTTGTATAAGTTTGTGAGCATGTGCACATCTGCAAAACTTATATTACGTTCTCTGCGCAACTGACAGGGATATAATCACACTAAAAAGATCCGTTTTTCTTAACGGGGGGCGGGAGGGGGCTCACTTGGTGATCCTGATGACCCCTCTAAAGTCTAAATCTACAGTATAAAAACATACGAAATATTCTTATTTTTATTCGCACGCGAAACAAGGATTGCATCTGTTTGTTTACTTTCTCCCCTTTCATTTAAATGAGTATGTAAATTTATGTTTATGTCATTTAAATGTGTACCGAAAGTGGAACTTGACAAGAAAATCTTTAAAATTTCTGCGACGTCTGACGTCGTTCACAACAAACATAGCAAGGCGTTGATTTTTTTCAAAGTAGACAACTTTTAGATCTACCTCAGGAATTAACTTTAAGATCGCCCAAATAAACAATATAGCCGTAAAGAAAATAATTCTAAAAAACAGAGTGTATTTGAGCACGTCTTTGACGACGCGTAGCGTCTCTTGTTAAAGGGTTAAGATAATAATGATTATAGTTTCTCCATTGGACATTTTTACTCTATACATGAAACATGTTAATGTTTGCCTTGCATTAACCGTTAGCCGAGGAAACATGTTTTAATGTTGGCGTGATGACGAGCTATCTGAATACAACAAGATATGCCATACATTGAGTTTGAGAGCAGTGTGTTATATACCAGTGTAAGCAAGCAATGCTATTTCCATCGGTTGGCGTGGCTTACGCGGAACGTCGGCGCTTCGAGTGCTTAAGGTCTGGGGTTCTAGACCCGTTACTCACACTCTTTTTTTCTCACCATATTCTCATATTTATATCAATACATCAACGTGAATGGACACGGTTTATTTTTTAACCGTCAAACGGCTCGTTGTTTCCACAAACGATTTACGATTTCACGATCAACCAATCAATCAGTACGATCTGATGATAAAAACTCCGAAAATAAAAAAAAAAAATCGAAGGCGTTTTTTCTCATTTTTCGGGATTTTTATTTCCAGATCGTATTCTTGGATATTTTTTAAATCCAATAAGACCCTCTGTTCGTAAATCCATCTATGTTAGGTGTAAGAATTACAATAAGAATGAATCGAGATACATACATGCATTCATTGAGAGCAGTACAATATGTACCAGTCTAAGCGCACCAACTTCCATCCTGTGGCGTGGCGTAGGCTGTAGCGACGCCGACTAGTGTTTTCGCGGTCCGGGGTTCGAGACCCGTTACCGGCAAACTTTTTTTCTTCCATATTCAGAGCAGAATAGTTGAGAAGGGTTTACTAAGGGGAAATTATTTTTTCAAGCGCTCGTAGCTAAAAAACGGGTAGTCCTAATTTGTATTTTTATTTTTTTTATTTTTTTTGCGTTAATTATCTAGACATCCTGAAAACGAAAATATGCTGGGGGTCATACTAACAGAGATACAGGCGCCCAAAATTTCAAATTTTGTCTCAGAAGAGCACAATCGGAGAATTTTGAATTTTTTTATTTTTTTTATTTTTTTTAAAATACGAAACATATCAAGAAAGCAATGAATAAGAAGGAACTGACAACCAAAAAATTCTATCTTAAACCGTTAACCCGTAAAAAAATAAAAACCTCAAAAAATCTTCTATTTTGGTTACCTGAAGTTGGCATCGCCTCACCACGAACTGTGCAAACCGACGCTACCGACGCTCATACTATGTCACCAAGGATTTTTACTGACCTTAAGTTCGACGCTACGACTAACTAAGTACCACCGTTCATCCACAATCGGTACCGAAAGTGGAACTTGACGAGAAAACCTTTGAAATTTCGGCGACGCCTGACGTCGTTCACAACAAACATAGGTGCACGTTGATTTTTTTCAAAGTAGACAATTATCATTTCTTCCTAGAGTATTAACTTCAAGATCTCCCAAGTAAACAATATAGCTGTAAAAAATTAAAAACTCAAAAATGCAGTGTATTTTAGCACGTTTTTGACACTGCGTAGCGTCACGGATTAAAGGGTAAAGACAATAATGTCTACACTTTCTGCATTGTCCATTCCTAGTGTACTTATTGAACATGTTTTGGTTTGCCTAAGATTCATGGTTAGCCCAGGAAACATGTTTTAATGTTGGCTGTTCAGTGATGTTCCCAACGTGAATTTACTAAGTCTTAAAAGTCCCAAAACTGCGCTTTCTGTGGATGTGTATCAGGAGTTCAGACGGCTATAGGAGGTTATGATATCAGAATGAACCAAGTCTTGAAAGTCCCAAAACTGCGTTTTCTGTTGATGTGTATCAGGAATCCAGACGGCTATAGGAGGTAATCATATAAGCTATCTGAATACCCCAAACAATGCACAACATTGAGAGCAGTATGTCTTGTACCTGTGTAAGCGCCGGAAGTATCATCGTGTGCTATGGCGTATGATGTAGCGCGTCGGTTGCCATGCTTGAGGTCTGGGGTTCGAGACCCGTCCCCACCACTTTTTTTTTCATCCACATTCACACAGTTATATCAATACATCAATGTGCATGGAGCCACTTCAGACACGGTTTATTTTTTTACGGTCAAATTGCTCGTTTTTGCCGGAAACGCGTGCGGTTTTCCATTCACGTGGTCAACATCTATCAAATGAAATTTTAAACTGACAAGGTGTAGAAACTGGATTTATGGACTCAGAAAAAAAAGGCTACACATTTTTTTTTTCATTTTTCAGAGTTTTTATCATCAGATCGTATTTCTTGGATACATTATTAATCCGACGAGACCCTCAGTTCGTAAATCCATCTATATTTGGAGTTACAATTACAATAAGAAGGTATCGAGATACATACATGCATTCATTGAGAGCAGTGCAATATGTACCAGTCTAAGCGCTCCAACTTCCATCCTGTGGCGTGGCGTAGGCAGTAGCGACGCCAACTAGTGTTTTCGCGGTCCGGGGTTCGAGACCCGTTACCGGCAAACTTTTTTTCTTCCATATTTAGAGCAGAATAGTTGAGAAGGGTTTACTAAGGGGAAATTATTTTTGCAAACGCTCGTAGCTAAAAAATGGGTAGTCCAAATTTGTGTTTTTATTTTTTTTATTTTTTTTGCGTTAATTATCTAGACATCCTGAAAACGAAAATATGCTGGGGGTCATACTAACAGAGATACAGGCGCCCAAAATTTCAAAGTTTGTCTCAGAAGATGACAATCGGAGAATTTTGAAATTTTTTATTTTTTTTTATTTTTTTTAAAATACGAAACATATCAGTTGAGCGATGAATAAGAAGGAACTGACAACCAAAAAATTCTATCTTAAACCGTTAACCCGTAAAAAAATAAAAACCTCAAAAAATCTACTATTTTGGTTACCTGAAGTTGGCATAGCCTCACCACGAACTGTGCAAACCGACGCTACCGACGCTCATACTACGTCACCAGAGATTTTTACTGACCTTAAGTTCGACGCTACGACTTACTAAGTACCACCGTTCATCCACAATCGGTACCGAAAGTGGAACTTGACGAGAAAACCTTTGAAATTTCGGCGACGCCTGACGTCGTTCACAACAAACATAGTTGCACGTTGATTTTTTTCAAAGTAGTCAATTATCAGTTCTACCTAGAGTATTAACTTCAAGATCTCCCAAGTAAACAACATAGCTGTAAAAAATTAAAAACTCAAAAACGCAGTGTATTTTAGCACGTTTTTGACACTGCGTAGCGTCACGGATTAAAGGGTAAAGACAATAATGTCTACACTTTCTGCATTGTCCATTCCTAGTGTATTTATTGAACATGTTTTGATTTGCCTAAGATTCATGGTTAGCCAAGGAAACATGTTTTAATGTTGGCTGTTCAGTGATGTTCCCAACGTGAATTTACTAAGTCTTAAAAGTCCCAAAACTGCGCTTTCTGTGGATGTGTATCAGGAGTTCAGACGGCTATAGGAGGTTATGATATCAGAATGAACCAAGTCTTGAAAGTCCCAAAACTGTGTTTTCTGTTGATGTGTATCAGGAATCCAGACGGCTATAGGAGGTAATGATATAAGCTATCTGAATACCCCAAACAATGCACAACATTGAGAGCAGTATGTCTTGTACCTGTGTAAGCGCCGGAAGTATCATCGTGTGCTATGGCGTATGATGTAGCGCGTCGGTTGCCATGCTTGAGATCTGGGGTTCGAGACCCGTCCCCACCACTTTTTTTTTTCATCCATATTCACACAGTTATATCAATACATCAATGTGCATGGAGCCACTTCAGACACGGTTTATTTTTTTACGGTCAAATTGCTCGTTTTTGCCGGAAACGCGTGCGGTTTTCCATTCACGTGGTCAACATCTATCAAATGCAAATTTAAACTGAAAAGGTGTAGAAACTGGATTTATGGACTTAGAAAAAAAAAGGCTACACATTTTTTTTTTTTTTTTCAGAGTTTTTATCATCAGATCGTATTTCTTGGATACATTATTAATCCGACGAACTAAAGTAAACAGACACCTACACTTATGGTGACACATTACATTCTTATATTTAACGCCGATTGCGTTTACGCTGTTTCAACTAAAGTAAACAGACATTTACACTTATGGTGACATATTACATTGTTATATTCAACGCCGATTGCGTTAACGCACCCTCAGTTCGTAAATCCATCTATATTTGGAGTTATACAAATACAATAAGAAGGTATCGAGATACATACATGCATTCATTGAGAGCAGTGCAATATGTACCAGTCTAAGCGCTCCAACTTCCATCCTGTGGCGTGGCGTAGGCAGTAGCGACGCCAATTAGTGTTTTCGCGGTCCGGGGTTCGAGACCCGTTACCGGCGAACTTTTTTTCTTCCATATTCAGAGCAGAATAGTTGAGAAGGGTAATTATTAGGGGAAATTATTTTTTCAAACGCTCGTAGCTAAAAAACGGGTAGTCCAAATTTGTGTTTTTATTTTTTTTTTTTTTGCGTTAATTATCTAGACATCCTGAAAACGAAAATATGCTGGGGGTCATACTTACAGAGATACAGGCGCCCAAAATTTCAAATTTTGTCTGAGAAGAGCACAATCGGAGAATTTTGAAATTTTTAATTTTTTTTAATTTTTAAAAAATACGAAACATATCAAGAGAGCGATGAATAAGAAGGAACTGACAGCCAAAAAATTCTATCTTAAACCGTTAACCCGTAAAAAAATATAACACTCAAACAATCTACTATATTGGTTACCTGAAGTTGAAGTCGCTTCACCACGACCTGTGTAAACCGACGCTACCGACGCTCATACTACGTCACCAAGGATTCTTACTGACCTTAAGTAAGACGCTACGACTAACTAGGTACCACCGTTCATCCACAATCGGTACCGAAAGTGGAACTTGACAAGAAAATCGTTGAAATCTCGGCGACGCCTAACGTCGTTCACAACAAACATAGCGAGGCAATGATTTTTTTCAAAGTAGACAATTTTCAGATCTACCTTGGGAATTAACTTTAAGATCGCAACAATAAACAATATAGCCGTTTAGAATATAATCTTCAAAAACAGAGTGTATTTGAGCACGTGTTTGACGACGTTTAGCGGCTTGTGAATACAGTTTCTCCATTGGACACTCGTAGTGTATACAAGAAACATGTTTTGGTTTGCCTTGCATTAACGGTTAGCCGAGGAAACATGTTTTTAATGTTGTCTGTTTTTTAGTAGTGGTGTTCACAACGTGAACTTGTCCCATTTTCACAGGCAAAATGTGCTCGTTCTGCAGAGGTTTGTATTAGGAGTTCACTCAGTTCAGATGGCTGTTGGAGGTTATTATAATATGAGCTATCTGAATTGTCCATTCATAGGTTGCACGTACGTCACATCTTTGCGTGTGGCGGTTACATTTGTGATCAAACTTTCACGTTGCAACCATGGAGAAACAATTGATGGCTGCAAAATTCTGCCCGTTCTTCACGTGAAATTGGTATGTGTGGTACATTTTTTAATTTTTTACTACTCATGTTTACATTTTAAATTCTTAATTAAGTATATTTATTAAATTTGAATAGTATTTACCAATGATCTAGGATAAGTCCTCATCAATTGTGTCGCAATCATGGCCGCTGTGACGTCACGTGGGAACTATGAATTATTTATGGTGTCTTTTATCTCTCTCTTTACCACAACGGTCTACAATTCAGGTAAGTTTTTGGGGTTTATCCTTCTACCTATCATATATAAATATATATATTTGATTTCTTAGATTTTGCTGGTTGCAAAATGTATAGTACGTTGTATTGGGTTTACCGTTAAAATGTTTTCGTACTATATATATATATAATATATATATATATATAATATATATATATATATATATATAATATATATATATATATATATATATATATATATGTATATGTATATTTGTTCTCAAGTTTTCGCGGACATATGTGTACATATTGTAATTCTCTGGGCTTGTTGCCACGAATAATGTACCAAAGGATGCACTGTTATCCTTCCCTTCCTGACGTTAGGCCCTCACTCGACGATGTGCATCTCGAGCTTCGTAGCCGCGAACTGACCAACGAACGAATAGACCAACGGTCTACAGTTCTGGTAAGGTATAGAGATAAATATATACCGTATTTACCCGAATAGAAGACTTTGTAGTACATAGTCTTCTAATAGGGAGGTATTATAATAATACCTCCCACACACTCCCCCAACTATAATGATAAGGAAAAATTGGATCTGTTGAAAAAACATATTATTTGTTGTTGTTATTTTTATTATACAAAATAATTGTTTTGTGTGACCCCCGCAGGTCCGAGGCCACGTCCTGCCCCCAGCGCTGCAGATGTACGGCTGCCCCGTGATCCAGAAGGCGCTGGAATCCATCTCGCCCGAGCACCAGCAGGAGATTGTGAAGGAGCTTGACGGTCAACAGATCTGGGCAAAATAGTCAAATATTTTTATTTTCATTACAATCGACTCAAGTAGATATATTATAGATATACACAATACAAGATACTTTTTTAGCCTTGTATTTTAAAAAAACTAGGAAAACGCTCTGTTTGACGCGTTGATAAGCGAGCGCGTCCATATCTACGAACTTTGTGGCGAAAAGTTCTCAAAGCTAATAAAAACAATAATTCACAACAATTCAAGAATGCGCATTGCAAAATTTTTCATAATTTCCATAGCTATTACACTTACCGGCATTGTTGGATGCAGTGCAATGTGCGAATTGCTAAGAAATTTCGTCGTCATGATTTCAACACGGTCCGCCACCGTTACTAACAGTTATTGACAGCAATAGAAATGTGATTTCTGCCTTAAATACGTATCAGATCGCGCTTACATTAGTATATTCGTATAACCAGACAAAAATTTACTATAAGATAACGACCTCACATTTTGCTGTTACTGTGTTAATATTTTCGAGTAACTTTTGTGTAACTTTGCCAATATTTATCAGATCGCCATAAAGTGAACATATTCGTGACCGGAAAAATCTGTAACAAAATATGGCTATCTCACAGTTTGCCACCATTTTGTTTCAGAAAAATATTTTGTAGTAACTACGGTGTAACTTTGTAACTTTTCGAACGATTTTGCCTCAAACATCGAGGCTTGTAGATGGTCCAAATTTCAAGTTGATCGGACTTTTCGTTCGACCACTATCGAAAAAAAACAAAAAAAAAAAAAAAAAAAACAGAACGAAGTGCCATAAGAGTCTAGTAGACACGCTCGCTTCGCTCGCTTAATAAAGCAATTGTATTTTGAAAAATGCTCAAACAAAATACATTTGCTTATGCTATACTATTACAAGGGAAATAAGGAACAACCTTCACAATAGGAATACAACTTTGGAGTCTGGTTTTATATATGTTTCAGTAATTTGGAGATATGAGGGCTTAACCCATTGCTGTCCAATTGTTTCTTTTAATATTATTAGTGACATTGTTAGTATACATAAAAAGAACTCTTTGGACTGAAATAGGTGGGCACCAGAATCGGAAAATTGCGGTCTTGTACTTGTAGTATATTTTCTTAGTAGAATAAAAACCACGTACATCACTGAAATTTGTATTCACAGTCTTCAGTGCTCAATGTTCTTTTCTAAAATTAATTTATCTTGCTACCATGCTATTTTTGAGTGGCTTGGAATGTTGTGCCCCCTGTACTTAAATTGCAGGGGTGGATTATATAATGTGGTGTGTTAATCAGAGACAAATAACTTATGAATTGATTAAATAATTGGAAGCATATTTGTTGCATTGAATGCTTTCTATGAATGCAATTTTCCATATTACAACTTGCAAGCCTTATATTAATTTGGGTAGGGATGAATGTATCAGGAGGGGGGAGAGGGGGATTTATGACACAATGAGTGTGCACACAACTGGCGGTTGAGTATAATAATGTAATATGACAGCATAAGTGTAGGTATCTGATTACTTTAGTTGCAATAGCGTCAACGCAATTGGCGTTGAATATCAGAATGTAATATGACAGCATAAGTGTAGGTGTCTGATTACTTTAGTTGCAATAGCGTCAACGCAATTGGCGTTGAATATAAGTATGTAATATGACAGCATGAGTGTAGGTATCTATTTACTTTAGTTGAAACACCATTCACGCAATTGGCGGACAGCATGAGTATAGGTATCTGTTTACTTTAGTTAAAATAGCGTTCACGCAATTGGCGTTGCATATAAGAATGTAATATGACAGCATGAGTGAAGGTGTCTGTTTACATTAGTTGAAACAGCGTGCACGCAATTGACGTGGCATATAAGAATGTAATATGACAGCATGAGTGTAGGTATCTGTTTACATTAGTTGAAACAGCGTGCACGCAATTGGCGTGGCATAAAAGAATGTAATATGACAGCATGAGTGTAGGTATCTGTTTACTTTAGTTGAAACAGCGTGCACGCAATTGGCGTTGCATATAAGATAGTAAAATGACATGAGTGTAGCTATCTGTTTACAATATTTGAAATAGCGTTCACGCAATTGGCGTTCAATCTAATAATGTAATATGACAGCATGAGTGTAGGTATCTGTTTACTTCAGTTGAAACACCGGTCACGCAATTTTTTAAAAAATTAAAAATTAAAATTAAATCAAATGTGACAGCATAAGTGTAGGTGTCTGTTTACTTTAGTTAAAACAGCGTTAACGCAATCGGCGTTGAAT
Source organism: Isoperla grammatica (assembly GCA_945910005.1). NCBI lineage: Eukaryota > Metazoa > Arthropoda > Insecta > Plecoptera > Perlodidae > Isoperla > Isoperla grammatica. The sequence goes on along the minus strand of OX246738.1, from coordinate 111,255,681 downwards.
ATAAGAATGTTATATGACAGCATAAGTGTAGGTGTCTGTTTACTTTAGTTGAAACAGCGATAACGCAATTGGTGTTGAATATAAGAATGTAATATGACAGCATAAGTGTAGGTGTCTGTTTTCTTTAGTTGAAACAGCGTTAACGTAATCGGCGTTGCATATAAGAATGTAATATGACAGCATGAGTGTAGGTGTCTGTTTACTTTAGTTGAAACAGCGTTAACGTAATCGGCGTTGCATATAAGAATGTAATATGACAGCATGAGTGTAGGTGTCTGTTTACTTTAGTTGAAACAGCGTTAACGCAACCGGCATCGAATATAAGAATGTAATATGACAGCATAAGTGTAGGTGTGTGTTTACTTTAGTTGAAATAGCGTTAACGCAATCGGCGTTGAATATAAGAATGTAATATGACAGCATAAGTGTAGGTGTCTGTTTACTTTAGTTGAAATAGCGTTAACGCAATTGGTGTTGAATAAAAGAATGTAATATGACAGCATGAGTGTAGGTGTCTGTTTTCTTTAGTTGAAACAGCGTTAACGTAATCGGCGTTGCATATAAGAATATAATATGACAGCATGAGTGTAGGTGTCTGTTTACTTTAGTTGAAACAGCGTTAACGTAATCGGCGTTGCATATAAGAATGTAATATGACAGCATGAGTGTAGGTGTCTGTTTACTTTAGTTGAAACAGCGTTAACGCAACCGGCATCGAATATAAGAATGTAATATGACAGCATAAGTGTAGGTGTCTGTTTACTTTAGTTGAAATAGCGTTAACGCAATTGGTGTTGAATAAAAGAATGTAATATGACAGCATGAGTGTAGGTGTCTGTTTACTTTAGTTGAAATAGCGTAAACGCAATACTCGTTGAGTATAAGAATGTAATATGACAGCATAAGTGTAGGTGTCTGTTTACTTTAGTTGAAATAGCGTAAACGCAATACTCGTTGAGTATAAGAATGTAATATGACAGCATGAGTGTAGGTGTCTGTTTACTTTAGTTGAAATAGCGTTAACGCAATACTCGTTGAGTATAAGAATGTAATATGACAGCATGAGTGTATGTGTCTGTTTACTTTAGTTCAAGTAGCGTTCACGCAATACTCGTTGAGTATAAGAATGTAATATGACAGCATAAGTGTAGGTGTCTGTTTACTTTAGTTGAAATAGCGTAAACGCAATACTCGTTGAGTATAAGAATGTAATATGACAGCATAAGTGTAGGTGCCTGTTTACTTTAGTTGAAATAGCGTAAACGCAATACTTGTTGAGTATAAGAATGTAATATGTCAGCATGAGTGTAGGTGTCTGTTAACTTTAGTTGAAAAAGCGTTGACGCAAAACTCGTTGAGTATAAGAATATAATATGACAGCATGAGTGTAGGTGTCTGTTTACTTTAGTTGAAATAGCGTTAACTCAATCGGCGTTGAATATAAGAATGTAATAAGCAGCATTAGTGTAGGTGTCTGTTTACTTTAGTTAAAAAAGCGTTAACGCAATCGGCGTTGAATATAAGAATATAATATGACAGCATAAGTGTAGGTGTCTGTTACTTTAGTTGAAATAGCGTTAACGCAATCGGCGTTGAATATAAGAATATAATATGAAAGCATGAGTGTAGGTGTCTGTTTACTTTAGTTGAAATAGCGTTAACGCAATACTCGTTGAGTATAAGAATGTAATATGACAGCATGAGTGTAGGTATCTGTTTACTTTAGTTGAAACAGCGTGCACGCAATTGGCGTTGCATATAAGATAGTAAAATGACATGAGTGTAGCTATCTGTTTACAATATTTGAAATAGCGTTCACGCAATTGGCGTTCAATCTAATAATGTAATATGACAGCATGAGTGTAGGTATCTGTTTACTTCAGTTGAAACACCGGTCACGCAATTTTTTAAAAAATTAAAAATTAAAATTAAATCAAATGTGACAGCATAAGTGTAGGTGTCTGTTTACTTTAGTTGAAACAGCGATAACGCAATTGGTGTTGAATATAAGAATGTAATATGACAGCATAAGTGTAGGTGTCTGTTTTCTTTAGTTGAAACAGCGTTAACGTAATCGGCGTTGCATATAAGAATGTAATATGACAGCATGAGTGTAGGTGTCTGTTTACTTTAGTTGAAACAGCGTTAACGTAATCGGCGTTGCATATAAGAATGTAATATGACAGCATGAGTGTAGGTGTCTGTTTACTTTAGTTGAAACAGCGTTAACGCAACCGGCATCGAATATAAGAATGTAATATGACAGCATAAGTGTAGGTGTCTGTTTTATTTAGTTGAAACAGCGTTAACGCAATCGGCGTTGAATATAAGAATGTAATATGACAGCATGAGTGTAGGTGTCTGTTTACTTTAGTTGAAACAACGTTAACGTAATCGGCGTTGCATATAAGAATGTAATATGACAGCATGAGTGTAGGTGTCTGTTTACTTTAGTTGAAACAGCGTTAACGCAACCGGCATCGAATATAAGAATGTTATATGACAGCATAAGTGTAGGTGTCTGTTTACTTTAGTTGAAATAGCGTTAACGCAATTGGTGTTGAATAAAAGAATGTATAATATGACAGCATGAGTGTAGGTGTCTGTTTACTTTAGTTGAAATAGCGTAAACGCAATACTCGTTGACTATAAGAATGTAATATGTCAGCATGAGTGTAGGTGTCTGTTTACTTTAGTTGAAATAGCGTTAACGCAATACTAGTTGAATATAAGAATGTAATATGACAGCATAAGTGTAGGTGTATGTTTACTTTAGATGAAATAGCGTTAACGCAATACTAGTTGAATATAAGAATGTAATATGTCAGCATGAGTGTAGGTGTCTGTTTACTTTAGATGAAATAGCGTTAACGCAATACTAGTTGAATATAAGAATGTAATATGTCAGCATGAGTGTAGGTGTCTGTTTACTTTAGATGAAATAGCGTTAACGCAATACTAGTTGAATATTAGAATGTAATATGACAGCATAAGTGTAGGTGTCTGTTTACTTTAGGTGAAATAGCGTTAACGCAATACTAGTTGAATATAAGAATGTAATATGACAGCATAAGTGTAGGTGTCTGTTTTCTTTAGATGAAATAGCGTTAACGCAATACTCGTTGAATATAAGAATGTAATATGACAGCATAAGTGTAGGTGTCTGTTTACTTTAGTTGAAATAGCGTTAACGCAATACTCGTTGAATATAAGAATGTAATATGACAGCATGAGTGTAGGTGTCTGTTTACTTTAGATGAAATAGCGTTAACGCAATACTCGTTGAATATAAGAATGTAATATGACAGCATAAGTGTAGGTGTCTGTTTACTTTAGTTGAAATAGCGTTAACGCAATACTAGTTGAATATAAGAATGTAATATGACAGCATAAGTGTAGGTGTCTGTTTACTTTAGATGAAATAGCGTTAACGCAATACTAGTTGAATATAAGAATGTAATATGTCAGCATGAGTGTAGGTGTCTGTTTACTTTAGATGAAATAGCGTTAACGCAATACTAGTTGAATATAAGAATGTAATATGTCAGCATGAGTGTAGGTGTCTGTTTACTTTAGATGAAATAGCGTTAACGCAATACTAGTTGAATATAAGAATGTAATATGTCAGCATGAGTGTAGGTGTCTGTTTACTTTAGATGAAATAGCGTTAACGCAATACTAGTTGAATATAAGAATGTAATATGTCAGCATAAGTGTAGGTGTCTGTTTACTTTAGATGAAATAGCGTTAACGCAATACTAGTTGAATATAAGAATGTAATATGACCGCATAAGTGTAGGTGTCTGTTTACTTTAGATGAAATAGCGTTAACGCAATACTAGTTGAATATAAGAATGTAATATGTCAGCATAAGTGTAGGTGTCTGTTTACTTTAGATGAAATAGCGTTAACGCAATACTAGTTGAATATAAGAATGTAATATGTCAGCATGAGTGTAGGTGTCTGTTTACTTTAGATGAAATAGCGTTAACGCAATACTAGTTGAATATAAGAATGTAATATGTCAGCATAAGTGTAGGTGTCTGTTTACTTTAGATGAAATAGCGTTAACGCAATACTAGTTGAATATAAGAATGTTATATGTCAGCATGAGTGTAGGTGTCTGTTTACTTTAGATGAAATAGCGTTAACGCAATACTAGTTGAATATAAGAATGTAATATGACAGCATAAGTGTAGGTGTTTGTTTACTTTAGATGAAATAGCGTTAACGCAATACTAGTTGAATATAAGAATGTAATATGTCAGCATGAGTGTAGGTGTCTGTTTACTTTAGATGAAATAGCGTTAACGCAATACTTGTTGAATATAAGAATGTAATATGTCAGCATAAGTGTAGGTGTCTGTTTACTTTAGATGAAATAGCGTTAACGCAATACTAGTTGACTATAAGAATGTAATATGACAGCATAAGTGTAGGTGTCTGTTTACTTTAGATGAAATAGCGTTAACGCAATACTAGTTGAATATAAGAATGTAATATGTCAGCATGAGTGTAGGTGTCTGTTTACTTTAGTTGAAATAGCGTTAACGCAATACTAGTTGAATATAAGAATGTAATATGTCAGCATGAGTGTAGGTGTCTGTTTACTTTAGATGAAATAGCGTTAACGCAATACTAGTTGAATATAAGAATGTAATATGACAGCATAAGTGTAGGTGTCTGTTTACTTAAGATGAAATAGCGTTAACGCAATACTAGTTGAATATAAGAATGTAATATGTCAGCATGAGTGTAGGTGTCTGTTTACTTTAGATGAAATAGCGTTAACGCAATACTCGTTGACTATAAGAATGTAATATGTCAGCATGAGTGTAGGTGTCTGTTTACTTTAGTTGAAATAGCGTTAACGCAATACTCGTTGACTATAAGAATGTAATATGTCAGCATGAGTGTAGGTGTCTGTTTACTTTAGTTGAAATAGCGTTAACGCAATACTCGTTGACTATAAGAATGTAATATGTCAGCATGAGTGTAGGTGTCTGTTTACTTTAGTTGAAATAGCGTTAACGCAATACTCGTTGACTATAAGAATGTAATATGTCAGCATGAGTGTAGGTGTCTGTTTACTTTAGTTGAAATAGCGTTAACGCAATACTCGTTGACTATAAGAATGTAATATGACAGCATAAGTGTAGGTGTCTGTTTACTTTAGTTGAAATAGCGTTAACGCAATACAAGTTGAATATAAGAATGTAATATGTCAGCATGAGTGTAGGTGTCTGTTTACTTTAGTTGAAATAGCGTTAACGCAATACTAGTTGAATATAAGAATGTAATATGACAGCATGAGTGTAGATGTCTGTTTACTTTAGATGAAATAGCGTTAACGCAATACTAGTTGAATATAAGAATGTAATATGTCAGCATGAGTGTAGGTGTCTGTTTACTTTAGTTGAAATAGCGTTAACGCAATACTAGTTGAATATAAGAATGTAATATGTCAGCATGAGTGTAGGTGTCTGTTTACTTTAGTTGAAATAGCGTTAACGCAATACTAGTTGAATATAAGAATGTAATATGTCAGCATGAGTGTAGGTGTCTGTTTACTTTATATGAAATGGCGTTAACGCAATACTAGTTGAATATAAGAATGTAATATGTCAGCATGAGTGTAGGTGTCTGTTTACTTTAGTTGAAATAGCGTTAACGCAATACTAGTTGAATATAAGAATGTAATATGACAGCATAAGTGTAGGTGTCTGTTTACTTTAGTTGAAATAGCGTTAACGCAATACTAGTTGAATATAAGAATGTAATATGTCAGCATGAGTGTAGGTGTCTGTTTACTTTAGTTGAAATAGCGTTAACGCAATACTAGTTGAATATAAGAATGTAATATGACAGCATGAGTGTAGGTGTCTGTTTACTTTAGATGAAATAGCGTTAACGCAATACTAGTTGAATATAAGAATGTAATATGTCAGCATGAGTGTAGGTGTCTGTTTACTTTAGTTGAAATAGCGTTAACGCAATACTAGTTGAATATAAGAATGTAATATGACAGCATAAGTGTAGGTGTCTGTTTACTTTAGTTGAAATAGCGTTAACGCAATACTAGTTGAATATAAGAATGTAATATGTCAGCATGAGTGTAGGTGTCTGTTTACCTTAGTTGAAATAGCGTTAACGCAATACTAGTTGAATATAAGAATGTAATATGTCAGCATAAGTGTAGGTGTCTGTTTACTTTAGATGAAATAGCGTTAACGCAATACTAGTTGAATATAAGAATGTAATATGTCAGCATGAGTGTAGGTGTCTGTTTACTTTAGATGAAATAGCGTTAACGCAATACTAGTTGAATATAAGAATGTAATATGTCAGCATAAGTGTAGGTGTCTGTTTACTTTAGATGAAATAGCGTTAACGCAATACTAGTTGAATATAAGAATGTAATATGTCAGCATGAGTGTAGGTGTCTGTTTACTTTAGATGAAATAGCGTTAACGCAATACTAGTTGAATATAAGAATGTAATATGACAGCATAAGTGTAGGTGTTTGTTTACTTTAGATGAAATAGCGTTAACGCAATACTAGTTGAATATAAGAATGTAATATGTCAGCATGAGTGTAGGTGTCTGTTTACTTTAGATGAAATAGCGTTAACGCAATACTAGTTGAATATAAGAATGTAATATGTCAGCATAAGTGTAGGTGTCTGTTTACTTTAGATGAAATAGCGTTAACGCAATACTAGTTGACTATAAGAATGTAATATGACAGCATAAGTGTAGGTGTCTGTTTACTTTAGATGAAATAGCGTTAACGCAATACTAGTTGAATATAAGAATGTAATATGTCAGCATGAGTGTAGGTGTCTGTTTACTTTAGTTGAAATAGCGTTAACGCAATACTAGTTGAATATAAGAATGTAATATGTCAGCATGAGTGTAGGTGTCTGTTTACTTTAGATGAAATAGCGTTAACGCAATACTAGTTGAATATAAGAATGTAATATGACAGCATAAGTGTAGGTGTCTGTTTACTTTAGATGAAATAGCGTTAACGCAATACTAGTTGAATATAAGAATGTAATATGTCAGCATAAGTGTAGGTGTCTGTTTACTTTAGATGAAATAGCGTTAACGCAATACTAGTTGAATATAAGAATGTAATATGTCAGCATGAGTGTAGGTGTCTGTTTACTTTAGATGAAATAGCGTTAACGCAATACTCGTTGACTATAAGAATGTAATATGTCAGCATGAGTGTAGGTGTCTGTTTACTTTAGTTGAAATAGCGTTAACGCAATACTCGTTGACTATAAGAATGTAATATGTCAGCATGAGTGTAGGTGTCTGTTTACTTTAGTTGAAATAGCGTTAACGCAATACTCGTTGACTATAAGAATGTAATATGTAAGCATGAGTGTAGGTGTCTGTTTACTTTAGTTGAAATAGCGTTAACGCAATACTCGTTGACTATAAGAATGTAATATGTCAGCATGAGTGTAGGTGTCTGTTTACTTTAGTTGAAATAGCGTTAACGCAATACTCGTTGACTATAAGAATGTAATATGTCAGCATGAGTGTAGGTGTCTGTTTACTTTAGTTGAAATAGCGTTAACGCAATACTAGTTGAATATAAGAATGTAATATGACAGCATAAGTGTAGGTGTCTGTTTACTTTAGTTGAAATAGCGTTAACGCAATACTAGTTGAATATAAGAATGTAATATGTCAGCATGAGTGTAGGTGTCTGTTTACTTTAGTTGAAATAGCGTTAACGCAATACTAGTTGAATATAAGAATGTAATATGACAGCATGAGTGTAGGTGTCTGTTTACTTTAGATGAAATAGCGTTAACGCAATACTAGTTGAATATAAGAATGTAATATGTCAGCATGAGTGTAGGTGTCTGTTTACTTTAGTTGAAACAGCGTTAACGTAATCGGCGTTGCATATAAGAATGTAATATGTCAGCATGAGTGTAGGTGTCTGTTTACTTTAGTTGAAATAGCGTTAACGCAATACTAGTTGAATATAAGAATGTAATATGACAGCATGAGTGTAGGTGTCTGTTTACTTTAGATTAAATAGCGTTAACGCAATACTAGTTGAATATAAGAATGTAATATGTCAGCATGAGTGTAGGTGTCTGTTTACTTTAGTTGAAATAGCGTTAACGCAATACTAGTTGAATATAAGAATGTAATATGACAGCATAAGTGTAGGTGTCTGTTTACTTTAGTTAAAATAGCGTTAACGCAATACTAGTTGAATATAAGAATGTAATATGTCAGCATGAGTGTAGGTGTCTGTTTACCTTAGTTGAAATAGCGTTAACGCAATACTAGTTAAATATAAGAATGTAATATGTCAGCATAAGTGTAGGTGTCTGTTTACTTTAGTTGAAATAGCGTTAACGCAATACTAGTTGAATATAAGAATGTAATATGTCCGCATAAGTGTAGGTGTCTGTTTACTTTAGATGAAATAGCGTTAACGCAATACTAGTTGAATATAAGAATGTAATATGACAGCATAAGTGTAGGTGTCTGTTTACTTTAGATGAAATAGCGTTAACGTAATACTAGTTGAATATAAGAATGTAATATGACAGCATAAGTGTAGGTGTCTGTTTACTTTAGATGAAATAGCGTTAACGCAATACTAGTTGAATATAAGAATGTAATATGACAGCATAAGTGTAGGTGTCTGTTTACTTTAGATGAAATAGCGTTAACGCAATACTAGTTGAATATAAGAATGTAATATGTCAGCATGAGTGTAGGTGTCTGTTTACTTTAGTTGAAATAGCGTTAACGCAATACTCGTTGAATATAAGAATGTAATATGACAGCATGAGTGTAGGTGTCTGTTTACTTTAGATGAAATAGCGTTAACGCAATACTCGTTGAATATAAGAATGTAATATGTCAGCATGAGTGTAGGTGTCTGTTTCCTTTAGATGAAATAGCGTTAACGCAATACTAGTTGAATATTAGAATGTAATATGTCAGCATAAGTGTAGGTGTCTGTTTACTTTAGATGAAATAGCGTGAACGCAATACTAGTTGAATATAAGAATGTAATATGTCAGCATGAGTGTAGGTGTCTGTTTACTTTAGATAAAATAGCGTTAACGCAATCGGCATCGAATATAAGAATGTAATATGACAGCATGAGTGTAGGTGTCTGTTTACTTTAGATGAAATAGCGTTAACGCAATACTAGTTGAATATAAGAATGTAACATGTCAGCATGAGTGTAGGTGTCTGTTTACTTTAGATGAAATAGCGTTAACGCAATCGGCATCGAATATAAGAATGTAATATGTCAGCATGAGTGTAGGTGTCTGTTTACTTTAGATGAAATAGCGTTATAGCAATACTAGTTGAATATAAGAATGTAATATGTCAGCATAAGTGTAGGTGTCTGTTTACTTTAGATGAAATAGCGTTAACGCAATACTAGTTGAATATAAGAATGTAATATGTCAGCATGAGTGTAGGTGTCTGTTTACTTTAGATGAAATAGCGTTAACGCAATACTAGTTGAATATAAGAATGTAATATGTCAGCATAAGTGTAGGTGTCTGTTTACTTTAGATGAAATAGCGTTAACGCAATACTAGTTGAATATAAGAATGTAATATGACAGCATGAGTGTAGCTGTCTGTTTACTTTAGATGAAATAGCGTTAACGCAATACTAGTTGAATATAAGAATGTAATATGTCAGCATAAGTGTAGGTGTCTGTTTACTTTAGATGAAATAGCGTTAACGCAATACTAGTTGAATATAAGAATGTAATATGTCAGCATGAGTGTAGGTGTCTGTTTACTTTAGATGAAATAGCGTTACCGCAATACTAGTTGAATATAAGAATGTAATATGTCAGCATGAGTGTAGGTGTCTGTTTAGTTTAGATGAAATAGCGTTAACGCAATACTAGTTGAATATAAGAATGTAATATGACAGCATGAGTGTAGGTGTTACTTTAGTTGAAATAGCGTTAACGCAATACTCGTTGAATATAAGAATGTAATATGACAGCATAAGTGAAGGTGTCTGTTTACTTTAGATGAAATAGCGTTAACGCAATACTAGTTGAATATAAGAATGTAATATGACAGCATAAGTGTAGGTGTCTGTTTACTTTAGATGAAATAACGTTAACGCAATACTAGTTGAATATAAGAATGTAATATGTCAGCATAAGTGTAGGTGTCTGTTTACTTTAGATGAAATAGCGTTAACGCAATCGGCGTTGAATATAAGAATGAAATATATGACAACATAAGTGTAGGTGTCTGTTTACTTTAGTTGAAATAGCGTTACCGCAATCGGCGTTGAATATAAGAATGTAATATGTCAGCATAAGTGTAGGTGTCTGTTTACTTTAGATGAAATAGCGTTACCGCAATCAGCGTTGAATATAAGAATGTAATATGACAACATAAGTGTAGGTGTCTGTTTACTTTAATTGAAACAGCGTTAACGCAATCGGCGTTGAATATAAGAATGTAATATGTCAGCATAAGTGTAGGTGTCTGTTAACTTTAATTGAAACAGCGTTAACGCAATCGGCGTTGAATATAAGAATGTAATATGTCAGCATAAGTGTAGGTGTCTGTTTACTTTAGATGAAATAGCGTTACCGCAATCGGCGTTGAATATAAGAATGTAATATGACAACATAAGTGTAGGTGTCTGTTTACTTTAATTAAAACAGCGTTAACGCAATCGGCGTTGAATATAAGAATGTAATATGTCTGCATAAGTGTAGGTGTCTGTTTACTTTAATTGAAATAGCGTTACCGCAATCGGCGTTGAATATAAGAATGTAATATGTCAGCATAAGTGTAGGTGTCTGTTTACTTTAATTGAAATAGCGTTAACGCAATACTCGTTGAATATAAGAATGTTATATGTCAGCATAAGTGGAAGTGTCTGTTTACTTTAGATGAAATAGCGTTAACGCAATCGGCGTTGAATATAAGAATGTTATATGACAACATAAGTGTAGGTGTCTGTTTACTTTAGATGAAATAGCGTTACCGCAATCGGCGTTGAATATAAGAATGTAATATGACAACATAAGTGTAGGTGTCTGTTTACTTTAGATGAAATAGCGTTAACGCAATCGGCGTTGAATATTAGAATGTAATATGACAACATAAGTGTAGGTGTCTGTTTACTTTAGATGAAATAGCGTTACCGCAATCGGCGTTGAATATAAGAATGTAATATGACAACATAAGTGTAGGTGTCTGTTTACTTTAGATGAAATAGCGTTACCGCAATCGGCGTTGAATATAAGAATGTAATATGTCAGCATAAGTGTAGGTGTCTGTTTACTTTAGGTGAAATAGCGTTACCGCAATCGGCGTTGAATATAAGAATGTAATATGACAACATAAGTGTAGGTGTCTGTTTACTTTAATTAAAACAGCGTACACGCAATCGGCGTTGAATATAAGAATGTAATATGTCAGCATAAGTGTAGGTGTCTGTTTACTTTAATTGAAATAGCGTTACCGCAATCGGCGTTGAATATAAGAATGTAATATGGCAGCATAAGTGTAGGTGTCTGTTTACTTTAAGTGAAATAGCGTTAACGCAATACTCGTTGAATATAAGAATGTAATTTGTCAGCATAAGTGTAGGTGTCTGTTTACTTTAGATGAAATAGCGTTAACGCATTACTCGTTGAATATAAGAATGTAATATGTCAGCATAAGTGTAGGTGTCTGTTTACTTTAGTTGAAATAGCGTTACCGCAATCGGCGTTGAATATAAGAATGTAATATGACAGCATAAGTGTAGGTGTCTGTTTACTTTAGATGAAATAGCGTTAACGCAATCGGCGTTGAATATAAGAATGTAATATGACAACATAAGTGTAGGTGTCTGTTTAGTTTAGATGAAATAGCGTTAACGCAATAGGCGTTGAATATAAGAATGTAATATGTCAGCATAAGTGTAGGTGTCTGTTTACTTTAGATGAAATAGCGTTACCGCAATCGGCGTTGAATATAAGAATGTAATATGACAACATAAGTGTAGGTGTCTGTTTACTTTAGATTAAATAGCGTTACCGCAATCGGCGTTGAATATAAGAATGTTATATGTCAGCATAAGTGTAGGTGTCTGTTTACTTTAGATGAAATAGCGTTAACGCAATACTAGTTGAATATAAGAATGTAATATGTCAGCATAAGTGTAGGTGTCTGTTTACTTTAGATGAAATAGCGTTAACGCAATCGGCGTTGAATATAAGAATGTAATATGACAACATAAGTGTAGGTGTCTGTTTACTTTAATTGAAACAGCGTTAACGCAATCGGCGTTGAATATAAGAATGTAATATGTCAGCATAAGTGTAGGTGTCTGTTTACTTTAAATGAAATAGCGTTACCGCAATCGGCGTTGAATATAAGAATGTAATATGTCAGCATAAGTGTAGGTGTCTGTTTACTTTAAATGAAATAGCGTTACCGCAATCGGCATTGAATATAAGAATGTAATATGTCAGCATAAGTGTAGGTGTCTGTTTACTTTAGTTGAAATAGCGTTACCGCAATCGGCGTTGAATATAAGAATGTAATATGTCAGCATAAGTGTAGGTGTCTGTTTACTTTAGATGAAATAGCGTTACCGCAATCGGCGTTGAATATAAGAATGTAATATGTCAGCATAAGTGTAGGTGTCTGTTTACTTTAATTGAAACAGCGTTAACGCAATCGGCGTTGAATATAAGAATGTAATATGTCAGCATAAGTGTAGGTGTCTGTTTACTTTAATTGAAACAGCGTTAACGCAATCGGCGTTGAATATAAGAATGTTATATGTCAGCATAAGTGTAGGTGTCTGTTTACTTTAGATGAAATAGCGTTACCGCAATCGGCGTTGAATATAAGAATGTAATATGTCAGCATAAGTGTAGGTGTCTGTTTACTTTAATTGAAATAGCGTTACCGCAATCGGCGTTGAATATAAGAATGTAATATGTCAGCATAAGTGTAGGTGTCTGTTTACTTTAATTGAAATAGCGTTACCGCAATCGGCGTTGAATATAAGAATGTAATATGTCAGCATAAGTGTAGGTGTCTGTTTACTTTAATTGAAATAGCGTTAACGCAATACTCGTTGAATATAAGAATGTAATATGTCAGCATAAGTGTAGGTGTCTGTTTACTTTAATTGAAATAGCGTTACCGCAATCGGCGTTGAATATAAGAATGTAATATGTCAGCATAAGTGTAGGTGTCTGTTTACTTTAATTGAAATAGCGTTAACGCAATACTCGTTGAATATAAGAATGTAATATGTCAGCATAAGTGTAGGTGTCTGTTTACTTTAATTGAAATAGCGTTACCGCAATCGGCGTTGAATATAAGAATGTAATATGTCAGCATAAGTGTAGGTGTCTGTTTACTTTAATTGAAATAGCGTTAACGCAATACTCGTTGAATATAAGAATGTAATATGTCAGCATAAGTGTAGGTGTCTGTTTACTTTAATTGAAATAGCGTTACCGCAATCGGCGTTGAATATAAGAATGTAATATGTCAGCATAAGTGTAGGTGTCTGTTTACTTTAATTGAAATAGCGTTAACGCAATACTCGTTGAATATAAGAATGTAATATGTCAGCATAAGTGTAGGTGTCTGTTTACTTTAATTGAAATAGCGTTACCGCAATCGGCGTTGAATATAAGAATGTAATATGTCAGCATAAGTGTAGGTGTCTGTTTACTTTAATTGAAACAGCGTTAACGCAATCGGCGTTGAATATAAGAATGTAATATGTCAGCATAAGTGTAGGTGTCTGTTTACTTTAGATGAAATAGCGTTACCGCAATCGGCGTTGAATATAAGAATGTAATATGTCAGCATAAGTGTAGGTGTCTGTTTACTTTAGTTGAAATAGCGTTTACGCAATACTCGTTGAATATAAGAATGTAATATGTCAGCATAAGTGTAGGTGTCTGTTTACTTTAATTGAAATAGCGTTACCGCAATCGGCGTTGAATATAAGAATGTAATATGTCAGCATAAGTGTAGGTGTCTGTTTACTTTAATTGAAATAGCGTTAACGCAATACTCGTTGAAGAAAAGAATGTAATATGTCAGCATAAGTGTAGGTGTCTGTTTACTTTAATTGAAATAGCGTTACCGCAATCGGCGTTGAATATAAGAATGTAATATGTCAGCATAAGTGTAGGTGTCTGTTTACTTTAAATGAAATAGCGTTACCGCAATAATAGTTGAATATAAGAATGTAATATGTCAGCATAAGTGTAGGTGTCTGTTTACTTTAGATGAAATAGCGTTACCGCAATCGGCGTTGAATATAAGAATGTAATATGTCAGCATAAGTGTAGGTGTCTGTTTACTTTAATTGAAATAGGGTTACCGCAATACTAGTTGAATATAAGAATGTAATATGTCAGCATAAGTGTAGGTGTCTGTTTACTTTAGATGAAATAGCGTTAACGCAATACTAGTTGAATATAAGAATGTAATATGTCAGCATAAGTGTAGGTGTCTGTTTACTTTAGATGAAATAGCGTTACCGCAATCGGCGTTGAATATAAGAATGTAATATGTCAGCATAAGTGTAGGTGTCTGTTTACTTTAGTTGAAATAGCGTTAACGCAATCGGCGTTGAATATAAGAATGTAATATGACAACATAAGTGTAGGTGTCTGTTTACTTTAATTGAAACAGCGTTAACGCAATCGGCGTTGAATATAAGAATGTAATATGTCAGCATAAGTGTAGGTGTCTGTTTACTTTAGATGAAATAGCGTTAACGCAATCGGCGTTGAATATAAGAATGTAATATGACAACATAAGTGTAGGTATCTGTTTACTTTAGATGAAATAGCGTTAACGCAATCGGCGTTGAATATAAGAATGTAATATGGAAAACATAAGTGTAGGTGTCTGTTTACTTTAATTGAAACAGCGTTAACGCAATCGGCGTTGAATATAAGAATGTAATATGACAACATAAGTGTAGGTATCTGTTTACTTTAGATGAAATAGCGTTAACGCAATCGGCGTTGAATATAAGAATGTAATATGACAACATAAGTGTAGGTGTCTTTTTACTTTAATTGAAACAGCGTTAACGCAATCGGCGTTGAATATAAGAATGTAATATGTCAGCATAAGTGTAGGTGTCTGTTTACTTTAGTTGAAATAGCGTTAACGCAATCGGCGTTGAATATAAGAATGTAATATGACAACATAAGTGTAGGTGTCTGTTTACTTTAGTTGAAATAGCGTTAACGCAATCGGCGTTGAATATAAGAATGTAATATGTCAGCATAAGTGTAGGTGTCTGTTTACTTTAGATGAAATAGCGTTAACGCAATCGGCGTTGAATATAAGAATGTAATATGACAACATAAGTGTAGGTGTCTGTTTACTTTAGATGAAATAGCGTTAACGCAATCGGCGTTGAATATAAGAATGTAATATGACAGCATAAGTGTAGGTGTCTGTTTACTTTAGATAAAATAGCGTTAACGCAATCGGCGTTGAATATAAGAATGTAATATGACAACATAAGTGTAGGTGTCTGTTTACTTTAGTTGAAACAGCGTTAACGCAATCGGCGTTGAATATAAGAATGTAATATGTCAGCATAAGTGTAGGTGTCTGTTTACTTTAATTGAAACAGCGTTAACGCAATCGGCGTTGAATATAAGAATGTAATATGTCAGCATAAGTGTAGGTGTCTGTTTACTTTAATTGAAATAGCGTTACCGCAATCGGCGTTGAATATAAGAATGTAATATGTCAGCATAAGTGTAGGTGTCTGTTTACTTTAAATGAAATAGCGTTACCGCAATCGGCGTTGAATATAAGAATGTAATATGTCAGCATAAGTGTAGGTGTCTGTTTACTTTAGATGAAATAGCGTTACCGCAATCGGCGTTGAATATAAGAATGTAATATGTCAGCATAAGTGTAGGTGTCTGTTTACTTTAGATGAAATAGCGTTAACGCAATCGGCGTTGAATATAAGAATGTAATATGACAACATAAGTGTAGGTGTCTGTTTACTTTAATTGAAACAGCGTTAACGCAATCGGCGTTGAATATAAGAATGTAATATGTCAGCATAAGTGTAGGTGTCTGTTTACTTTAGATGAAATAGCGTTACCGCAATCGGCGTTGAATATAAGAATGTAATATGACAGCATAAGTGTAGGTGTCTGTTTACTTTAGATGAAATAGCGTTACCGCAATCGGCGTTGAATATAAGAATGTAATATGTCAGCATAAGTGTAGGTGTCTGTTTACTTTAGATTAAATAGCGTTACCGCAATCGGCGTTAAATATAAGAATGTAATATGTCAGCATAAGTGTAGGTGTCTGTTTACTTTAGATTAAATAGCGTTAACGCAATCGGCGTTGAATATAAGAATGTAATATGTCAGCATAAGTGTAGGTGTCTGTTTACTTTAGATGAAATAGCGTTACCGCAATCGGCGTTGAATATAAGAATGTAATATGACAGCATGAGTGTAGGTGTCTGTTTACTTTAGATTAAATAGCGTTACCGCAATCGGCGTTGAATATAAGAATGTAATATGACAGCATAAGTGCAGGTGTCTGTTTACTTTAGTTGAAATAGCGTTAACGCAATCGGCGTTTAATATAAGAATGTAATATGTCAGCATAAGTGTAGGTGTGTTTACTTTAGTTGAAATAGCGTTAACGCAATCGGCGTTGCATATAAGAATGTAATATGTCAGCATAAGTGTAGGTGTCTGTTTACTTTAGATGAAATAGCGTTAACGCAATCGGCGTTGAATATAAGAATGTAATATGTCAGCATAAGTGTAGGTGTGTTTACTTTAGTTGAAATAGCGTTAACGCAATCGGCGTTGCATATAAGAATGTAATATGTCAGCATAAGTGTAGGTGTCTGTTTACTTTAGATGAAATAGCGTTAACGCAATACTAGTTGAATATAAGAATGTAATATGTCAGCATGAGTGTAGGTGTCTGTTTAGTTTAGATGAAATAGCGTTAACGCAATACTAGTTGAATATAAGAATGTAATATGACAGCATGAGTGTAGGTGTTACTTTAGTTGAAATAGCGTTAACGCAATACTCGTTGAATATAAGAATGTAATATGACAGCATAAGTGAAGGTGTCTGTTTACTTTAGATGAAATAGCGTTAACGCAATACTAGTTGAATATAAGAATGTAATATGACAGCATAAGTGTAGGTGTCTGTTTACTTTAGATGAAATAACGTTAACGCAATACTAGTTGAATATAAGAATGTAATATGTCAGCATAAGTGTAGGTGTCTGTTTACTTTAGATGAAATAGCGTTAACGCAATCGGCGTTGAATATAAGAATGAAATATATGACAACATAAGTGTAGGTGTCTGTTTACTTTAGTTGAAATAGCGTTACCGCAATCGGCGTTGAATATAAGAATGTAATATGTCAGCATAAGTGTAGGTGTCTGTTTACTTTAGATGAAATAGCGTTACCGCAATCAGCGTTGAATATAAGAATGTAATATGACAACATAAGTGTAGGTGTCTGTTTACTTTAATTGAAACAGCGTTAACGCAATCGGCGTTGAATATAAGAATGTAATATGTCAGCATAAGTGTAGGTGTCTGTTAACTTTAATTGAAACAGCGTTAACGCAATCGGCGTTGAATATAAGAATGTAATATGTCAGCATAAGTGTAGGTGTCTGTTTACTTTAGATAAAATAGCGTTACCGCAATCGGCGTTGAATATAAGAATGTAATATGACAACATAAGTGTAGGTGTCTGTTTACTTTAATTAAAACAGCGTTAACGCAATCGGCGTTGAATATAAGAATGTAATATGTCTGCATAAGTGTAGGTGTCTGTTTACTTTAATTGAAATAGCGTTACCGCAATCGGCGTTGAATATAAGAATGTAATATGTCAGCATAAGTGTAGGTGTCTGTTTACTTTAATTGAAATAGCGTTAACGCAATACTCGTTGAATATAAGAATGTTATATGTCAGCATAAGTGGAAGTGTCTGTTTACTTTAGATGAAATAGCGTTAACGCAATCGGCGTTGAATATAAGAATGTTATATGACAACATAAGTGTAGGTGTCTGTTTACTTTAGATGAAATAGCGTTACCGCAATCGGCGTTGAATATAAGAATGTAATATGACAACATAAGTGTAGGTGTCTGTTTACTTTAGATGAAATAGCGTTAACGCAATCGGCGTTGAATATTAGAATGTAATATGACAACATAAGTGTAGGTGTCTGTTTACTTTAGATGAAATAGCGTTACCGCAATCGGCGTTGAATATAAGAATGTAATATGACAACATAAGTGTAGGTGTCTGTTTACTTTAGATGAAATAGCGTTACCGCAATCGGCGTTGAATATAAGAATGTAATATGTCAGCATAAGTGTAGGTGTCTGTTTACTTTAGGTGAAATAGCGTTACCGCAATCGGCGTTGAATATAAGAATGTAATATGACAACATAAGTGTAGGTGTCTGTTTACTTTAATTAAAACAGCGTACACGCAATCGGCGTTGAATATAAGAATGTAATATGTCAGCATAAGTGTAGGTGTCTGTTTACTTTAATTGAAATAGCGTTACCGCAATCGGCGTTGAATATAAGAATGTAATATGGCAGCATAAGTGTAGGTGTCTGTTTACTTTAATTGAAATAGCGTTAACGCAATACTCGTTGAATATAAGAATGTAATTTGTCAGCATAAGTGTAGGTGTCTGTTTACTTTAGATGAAATAGCGTTAACGCATTACTCGTTGAATATAAGAATGTAATATGTCAGCATAAGTGTAGGTGTCTGTTTACTTTAGTTGAAATAGCGTTACCGCAATCGGCGTTGAATATAAGAATGTAATATGACAGCATAAGTGTAGGTGTCTGTTTACTTTAGATGAAATAGCGTTAACGCAATCGGCGTTGAATATAAGAATGTAATATGACAACATAAGTGTAGGTGTCTGTTTAGTTTAGATGAAATAGCGTTAACGCAATAGGCGTTGAATATAAGAATGTAATATGTCAGCATAAGTGTAGGTGTCTGTTTACTTTAGATGTAATAGCGTTACCGCAATCGGCGTTGAATATAAGAATGTAATATGACAACATAAGTGTAGGTGTCTGTTTACTTTAGATTAAATAGCGTTACCGCAATCGGCGTTGAATATAAGAATGTTATATGTCAGCATAAGTGTAGGTGTCTGTTTACTTTAGATGAAATAGCGTTAACGCAATACTAGTTGAATATAAGAATGTAATATGTCAGCATAAGTGTAGGTGTCTGTTTACTTTAGATGAAATAGCGTTAACGCAATCGGCGTTGAATATAAGAATGTAATATGACAACATAAGTGTAGGTGTCTGTTTACTTTAATTGAAACAGCGTTAACGCAATCGGCGTTGAATATAAGAATGTAATATGTCAGCATAAGTGTAGGTGTCTGTTTACTTTAAATGAAATAGCGTTACCGCAATCGGCGTTGAATATAAGAATGTAATATGTCAGCATAAGTGTAGGTGTCTGTTTACTTTAAATGAAATAGCGTTACCGCAATCGGCATTGAATATAAGAATGTAATATGTCAGCATAAGTGTAGGTGTCTGTTTACTTTAGTTGAAATAGCGTTACCGCAATCGGCGTTGAATATAAGAATGTAATATGTCAGCATAAGTGTAGGTGTCTGTTTACTTTAGATGAAATAGCGTTACCGCAATCGGCGTTGAATATAAGAATGTAATATGTCAGCATAAGTGTAGGTGTCTGTTTACTTTAATTGAAACAGCGTTAACGCAATCGGCGTTGAATATAAGAATGTAATATGTCAGCATAAGTGTAGGTGTCTGTTTACTTTAATTGAAACAGCGTTAACGCAATCGGCGTTGAATATAAGAATGTTATATGTCAGCATAAGTGTAGGTGTCTGTTTACTTTAGATGAAATAGCGTTACCGCAATCGGCGTTGAATATAAGAATGTAATATGTCAGCATAAGTGTAGGTGTCTGTTTACTTTAATTGAAATAGCGTTACCGCAATCGGCGTTGAATATAAGAATGTAATATGTCAGCATAAGTGTAGGTGTCTGTTTACTTTAATTGAAATAGCGTTACCGCAATCGGCGTTGAATATAAGAATGTAATATGTCAGCATAAGTGTAGGTGTCTGTTTACTTTAATTGAAATAGCGTTAACGCAATACTCGTTGAATATAAGAATGTAATATGTCAGCATAAGTGTAGGTGTCTGTTTACTTTAATTGAAATAGCGTTACCGCAATCGGCGTTGAATATAAGAATGTAATATGTCAGCATAAGTGTAGGTGTCTGTTTACTTTAATTGAAATAGCGTTAACGCAATACTCGTTGAATATAAGAATGTAATATGTCAGCATAAGTGTAGGTGTCTGTTTACTTTAATTGAAATAGCGTTACCGCAATCGGCGTTGAATATAAGAATGTAATATGTCAGCATAAGTGTAGGTGTCTGTTTACTTTAATTGAAATAGCGTTAACGCAATACTCGTTGAATATAAGAATGTAATATGTCAGCATAAGTGTAGGTGTCTGTTTACTTTAATTGAAATAGCGTTACCGCAATCGGCGTTGAATATAAGAATGTAATATGTCAGCATAAGTGTAGGTGTCTGTTTACTTTAATTGAAATAGCGTTAACGCAATACTCGTTGAATATAAGAATGTAATATGTCAGCATAAGTGTAGGTGTCTGTTTACTTTAATTGAAATAGCGTTACCGCAATCGGCGTTGAATATAAGAATGTAATATGTCAGCATAAGTGTAGGTGTCTGTTTACTTTAATTGAAACAGCGTTAACGCAATCGGCGTTGAATATAAGAATGTAATATGTCAGCATAAGTGTAGGTGTCTGTTTACTTTAGATGAAATAGCGTTACCGCAATCGGCGTTGAATATAAGAATGTAATATGTCAGCATAAGTGTAGGTGTCTGTTTACTTTAGTTGAAATAGCGTTTACGCAATACTCGTTGAATATAAGAATGTAATATGTCAGCATAAGTGTAGGTGTCTGTTTACTTTAATTGAAATAGCGTTACCGCAATCGGCGTTGAATATAAGAATGTAATATGTCAGCATAAGTGTAGGTGTCTGTTTACTTTAATTGAAATAGCGTTAACGCAATACTCGTTGAAGAAAAGAATGTAATATGTCAGCATAAGTGTAGGTGTCTGTTTACTTTAATTGAAATAGCGTTACCGCAATCGGCGTTGAATATAAGAATGTAATATGTCAGCATAAGTGTAGGTGTCTGTTTACTTTAAATGAAATAGCGTTACCGCAATAATAGTTGAATATAAGAATGTAATATGTCAGCATAAGTGTAGGTGTCTGTTTACTTTAGATGAAATAGCGTTACCGCAATCGGCGTTGAATATAAGAATGTAATATGTCAGCATAAGTGTAGGTGTCTGTTTACTTTAATTGAAATAGGGTTACCGCAATACTAGTTGAATATAAGAATGTAATATGTCAGCATAAGTGTAGGTGTCTGTTTACTTTAGATGAAATAGCGTTAACGCAATACTAGTTGAATATAAGAATGTAATATGTCAGCATAAGTGTAGGTGTCTGTTTACTTTAGATGAAATAGCGTTACCGCAATCGGCGTTGAATATAAGAATGTAATATGTCAGCATAAGTGTAGGTGTCTGTTTACTTTAGTTGAAATAGCGTTAACGCAATCGGCGTTGAATATAAGAATGTAATATGACAACATAAGTGTAGGTGTCTGTTTACTTTAATTGAAACAGCGTTAACGCAATCGGCGTTGAATATAAGAATGTAATATGTCAGCATAAGTGTAGGTGTCTGTTTACTTTAGATGAAATAGCGTTAACGCAATCGGCGTTGAATATAAGAATGTAATATGACAACATAAGTGTAGGTATCTGTTTACTTTAGATGAAATAGCGTTAACGCAATCGGCGTTGAATATAAGAATGTAATATGGAAAACATAAGTGTAGGTGTCTGTTTACTTTAATTGAAACAGCGTTAACGCAATCGGCGTTGAATATAAGAATGTAATATGACAACATAAGTGTAGGTATCTGTTTACTTTAGATGAAATAGCGTTAACGCAATCGGCGTTGAATATAAGAATGTAATATGACAACATAAGTGTAGGTGTCTGTTTACTTTAGATGAAATAGCGTTAACGCAATCGGCGTTGAATATAAGAATGTAATATGACAACATAAGTGTAGGTGTCTTTTTACTTTAATTGAAACAGCGTTAACGCAATCGGCGTTGAATATAAGAATGTAATATGTCAGCATAAGTGTAGGTGTCTGTTTACTTTAGTTGAAATAGCGTTAACGCAATCGGCGTTGAATATAAGAATGTAATATGACAACATAAGTGTAGGTGTCTGTTTACTTTAGTTGAAATAGCGTTAACGCAATCGGCGTTGAATATAAGAATGTAATATGTCAGCATAAGTGTAGGTGTCTGTTTACTTTAGATGAAATAGCGTTAACGCAATCGGCGTTGAATATAAGAATGTAATATGACAACATAAGTGTAGGTGTCTGTTTACTTTAGATGAAATAGCGTTAACGCAATCGGCGTTGAATATAAGAATGTAATATGACAGCATAAGTGTAGGTGTCTGTTTACTTTAGATAAAATAGCGTTAACGCAATCGGCGTTGAATATAAGAATGTAATATGACAACATAAGTGTAGGTGTCTGTTTACTTTAGTTGAAACAGCGTTAACGCAATCGGCGTTGAATATAAGAATGTAATATGTCAGCATAAGTGTAGGTGTCTGTTTACTTTAATTGAAACAGCGTTAACGCAATCGGCGTTGAATATAAGAATGTAATATGTCAGCATAAGTGTAGGTGTCTGTTTACTTTAATTGAAATAGCGTTACCGCAATCGTCGTTGAATATAAGAATGTAATATGTCAGCATAAGTGTAGGTGTCTGTTTACTTTAAATGAAATAGCGTTACCGCAATCGGCGTTGAATATAAGAATGTAATATGTCAGCATAAGTGTAGGTGTCTGTTTACTTTAGATGAAATAGCGTTACCGCAATCGGCGTTGAATATAAGAATGTAATATGTCAGCATAAGTGTAGGTGTCTGTTTACTTTAGATGAAATAGCGTTAACGCAATCGGCGTTGAATATAAGAATGTAATATGACAACATAAGTGTAGGTGTCTGTTTACTTTAATTGAAACAGCGTTAACGCAATCGGCGTTGAATATAAGAATGTAATATGTCAGCATAAGTGTAGGTGTCTGTTTACTTTAGATGAAATAGCGTTACCGCAATCGGCGTTGAATATAAGAATGTAATATGACAGCATAAGTGTAGGTGTCTGTTTACTTTAGATGAAATAGCGTTACCGCAATCGGCGTTGAATATAAGAATGTAATATGTCAGCATAAGTGTAGGTGTCTGTTTACTTTAGATTAAATAGCGTTACCGCAATCGGCGTTAAATATAAGAATGTAATATGTCAGCATAAGTGTAGGTGTCTGTTTACTTTAGATTAAATAGCGTTAACGCAATCGGCGTTGAATATAAGAATGTAATATGTCAGCATAAGTGTAGGTGTCTGTTTACTTTAGATGAAATAGCGTTACCGCAATCGGCGTTGAATATAAGAATGTAATATGACAGCATGAGTGTAGGTGTCTGTTTACTTTAGATTAAATAGCGTTACCGCAATCGGCGTTGAATATAAGAATGTAATATGACAGCATAAGTGCAGGTGTCTGTTTACTTTAGTTGAAATAGCGTTAACGCAATCGGCGTTGAATATAAGAATGTAATATGTCAGCATAAGTGTAGGTGTGTTTACTTTAGTTGAAATAGCGTTAACGCAATCGGCGTTGCATATAAGAATGTAATATGTCAGCATAAGTGTAGGTGTCTGTTTACTTTAGATGAAATAGCGTTAACGCAATCGGCGTTGAATATAAGAATGTAATATGTCAGCATAAGTGTAGGTGTGTTTACTTTAGTTGAAATAGCGTTAACGCAATCGGCGTTGCATATAAGAATGTAATATGTCAGCATAAGTGTAGGTGTCTGTTTACTTTAGATGAAATAGCGTTAACGCAATACTAGTTGAATATAAGAATGTAATATGTCAGCATGAGTGTAGGTGTCTGTTTAGTTTAGATGAAATAGCGTTAACGCAATACTAGTTGAATATAAGAATGTAATATGACAGCATGAGTGTAGGTGTTACTTTAGTTGAAATAGCGTTAACGCAATACTCGTTGAATATAAGAATGTAATATGACAGCATAAGTGTAGGTGTCTGTTTACTTTAGATGAAATAGCGTTAACGCAATACTAGTTGAATATAAGAATGTAATATGACAGCATAAGTGTAGGTGTCTGTTTACTTTAGATGAAATAACGTTAACGCAATACTAGTTGAATATAAGAATGTAATATGTCAGCATAAGTGTAGGTGTCTGTTTACTTTAGATGAAATAGCGTTAACGCAATCGGCGTTGAATATCAGAATGTAATATGACAACATAAGTGTAGGTGTCTGTTTACTTTAGTTGAAATAGCGTTACTGCAATCGGCGTTGAATATAAGAATGTAATATGTCAGCATAAGTGTAGGTGTCTGTTTACTTTAGATGAAATAGCGTTACCGCAATCGGCGTTGAATATAAGAATGTAATATGACAACATAAGTGTAGGTGTCTGTTTACTTTAATTGAAACAGCGTTAACGCAATCGGCGTTGAATATAAGAATGTAATATGTCAGCATAAGTGTAGGTGTCTGTTAACTTTAATTGAAACAGCGTTAACGCAATCGGCGTTGAATATAAGAATGTAATATGTCAGCATAAGTGTAGGTGTCTGTTTACTTTAGATGAAATAGCGTTACCGCAATCGGCGTTGAATATAAGAATGTAATATGACAACATAAGTGTAGGTGTCTGTTTACTTTAATTAAAACAGCGTTAACGCAATCGGCGTTGAATATAAGAATGTAATATGTCTGCATAAGTGTAGGTGTCTGTTTACTTTAATTGAAATAGCGTTACCGCAATCGGCGTTGAATATAAGAATGTAATATGTCAGCATAAGTGTAGGTGTCTGTTTACTTTAATTGAAATAGCGTTAACGCAATACTCGTTGAATATAAGAATGTTATATGTCAGCATAAGTGGAAGTGTCTGTTTACTTTAGATGAAATAGCGTTAACGCAATCGGCGTTGAATATAAGAATGTTATATGACAACATAAGTGTAGGTGTCTGTTTACTTTAGATGAAATAGCGTTACCGCAATCGGCGTTGAATATAAGAATGTAATATGACAACATAAGTGTAGGTGTCTGTTTACTTTAGATGAAATAGCGTTAACGCAATCGGCGTTGAATATTAGAATGTAATATGACAACATAAGTGTAGGTGTCTGTTTACTTTAGATGAAATAGCGTTACCGCAATCGGCGTTGAATATAAGAATGTAATATGACAACATAAGTGTAGGTGTCTGTTTACTTTAGATGAAATAGCGTTACCGCAATCGGCGTTGAATATAAGAATGTAATATGTCAGCATAAGTGTAGGTGTCTGTTTACTTTAGGTGAAATAGCGTTACCGCAATCGGCGTTGAATATAAGAATGTAATATGACAACATAAGTGTAGGTGTCTGTTTACTTTAATTAAAACAGCGTACACGCAATCGGCGTTGAATATAAGAATGTAATATGTCAGCATAAGTGTAGGTGTCTGTTTACTTTAATTGAAATAGCGTTACCGCAATCGGCGTTGAATATAAGAATGTAATATGGCAGCATAAGTGTAGGTGTCTGTTTACTTTAATTGAAATAGCGTTAACGCAATACTCGTTGAATATAAGAATGTAATATGTCAGCATAAGTGTAGGTGTCTGTTTACTTTAGATGAAATAGCGTTAACGCATTACTCGTTGAATATAAGAATGTAATATGTCAGCATAAGTGTAGGTGTCTGTTTACTTTAGTTGAAATAGCGTTACCGCAATCGGCGTTGAATATAAGAATGTAATATGACAGCATAAGTGTAGGTGTCTGTTTACTTTAGATGAAATAGCGTTAACGCAATCGGCGTTGAATATAAGAATGTAATATGACAACATAAGTGTAGGTGTCTGTTTACTTTAGATGAAATAGCGTTAACGCAATCGGCGTTGAATATAAGAATGTAATATGTCAGCATAAGTGTAGGTGTCTGTTTACTTTAGATGAAATAGCGTTACCGCAATCGGCGTTGAATATAAGAATGTAATATGACAACATAAGTGTAGGTGTCTGTTTACTTTAGATGAAATAGCGTTACCGCAATCGGCGTTGAATATAAGAATGTTATATGTCAGCATAAGTGTAGGTGTCTGTTTACTTTAGATGAAATAGCGTTAACGCAATACTAGTTGAATATAAGAATGTAATATGTCAGCATAAGTGTAGGTGTCTGTTTACTTTAGATGAAATAGCGTTAACGCAATCGGCGTTGAATATAAGAATGTAATATGACAACATAAGTGTAGGTGTCTGTTTACTTTAATTGAAACAGCGTTAACGCAATCGGCGTTGAATATAAGAATGTAATATGTCAGCATAAGTGTAGGTGTCTGTTTACTTTAAATGAAATAGCGTTACCGCAATCGGCGTTGAATATAAGAATGTAATATGTCAGCATAAGTGTAGGTGTCTGTTTACTTTAAATGAAATAGCGTTACCGCAATCGGCATTGAATATAAGAATGTAATATGTCAGCATAAGTGTAGGTGTCTGTTTACTTTAGTTGAAATAGCGTTACCGCAATCGGCGTTGAATATAAGAATGTAATATGTCAGCATAAGTGTAGGTGTCTGTTTACTTTAGATGAAATAGCGTTACCGCAATCGGCGTTGAATATAAGAATGTAATATGTCAGCATAAGTGTAGGTGTCTGTTTACTTTAATTGAAACAGCGTTAACGCAATCGGCGTTGAATATAAGAATGTAATATGTCAGCATAAGTGTAGGTGTCTGTTTACTTTAATTGAAACAGCGTTAACGCAATCGGCGTTGAATATAAGAATGTTATATGTCAGCATAAGTGTAGGTGTCTGTTTACTTTAGATGAAATAGCGTTACCGCAATCGGCGTTGAATATAAGAATGTAATATGTCAGCATAAGTGTAGGTGTCTGTTTACTTTAATTGAAATAGCGTTAC
Organism: Isoperla grammatica; assembly: GCA_945910005.1. NCBI lineage: Eukaryota > Metazoa > Arthropoda > Insecta > Plecoptera > Perlodidae > Isoperla > Isoperla grammatica. The sequence continues at coordinate 111,228,427 of OX246738.1, read as the reverse complement.
CGCAATCGGCGTTGAATATAAGAATGTAATATGTCAGCATAAGTGTAGGTGTCTGTTTACTTTAATTGAAATAGCGTTACCGCAATCGGCGTTGAATATAAGAATGTAATATGTCAGCATAAGTGTAGGTGTCTGTTTACTTTAATTGAAATAGCGTTAACGCAATACTCGTTGAATATAAGAATGTAATATGTCAGCATAAGTGTAGGTGTCTGTTTACTTTAATTGAAATAGCGTTACCGCAATCGGCGTTGAATATAAGAATGTAATATGTCAGCATAAGTGTAGGTGTCTGTTTACTTTAATTGAAATAGCGTTAACGCAATACTCGTTGAATATAAGAATGTAATATGTCAGCATAAGTGTAGGTGTCTGTTTACTTTAATTGAAATAGCGTTACCGCAATCGGCGTTGAATATAAGAATGTAATATGTCAGCATAAGTGTAGGTGTCTGTTTACTTTAATTGAAATAGCGTTAACGCAATACTCGTTGAATATAAGAATGTAATATGTCAGCATAAGTGTAGGTGTCTGTTTACTTTAATTGAAATAGCGTTACCGCAATCGGCGTTGAATATAAGAATGTAATATGTCAGCATAAGTGTAGGTGTCTGTTTACTTTAATTGAAATAGCGTTAACGCAATACTCGTTGAATATAAGAATGTAATATGTCAGCATAAGTGTAGGTGTCTGTTTACTTTAATTGAAATAGCGTTACCGCAATCGGCGTTGAATATAAGAATGTAATATGTCAGCATAAGTGTAGGTGTCTGTTTACTTTAATTGAAACAGCGTTAACGCAATCGGCGTTGAATATAAGAATGTAATATGTCAGCATAAGTGTAGGTGTCTGTTTACTTTAGATGAAATAGCGTTACCGCAATCGGCGTTGAATATAAGAATGTAATATGTCAGCATAAGTGTAGGTGTCTGTTTACTTTAGTTGAAATAGCGTTTACGCAATACTCGTTGAATATAAGAATGTAATATGTCAGCATAAGTGTAGGTGTCTGTTTACTTTAATTGAAATAGCGTTACCGCAATCGGCGTTGAATATAAGAATGTAATATGTCAGCATAAGTGTAGGTGTCTGTTTACTTTAATTGAAATAGCGTTAACGCAATACTCGTTGAAGAAAAGAATGTAATATGTCAGCATAAGTGTAGGTGTCTGTTTACTTTAATTGAAATAGCGTTACCGCAATCGGCGTTGAATATAAGAATGTAATATGTCAGCATAAGTGTAGGTGTCTGTTTACTTTAAATGAAATAGCGTTACCGCAATACTAGTTGAATATAAGAATGTAATATGTCAGCATAAGTGTAGGTGTCTGTTTACTTTAGATGAAATAGCGTTACCGCAATCGGCGTTGAATATAAGAATGTAATATGTCAGCATAAGTGTAGGTGTCTGTTTACTTTAATTGAAATAGGGTTACCGCAATACTAGTTGAATATAAGAATGTAATATGTCAGCATAAGTGTAGGTGTCTGTTTACTTTAGATGAAATAGCGTTAACGCAATACTAGTTGAATATAAGAATGTAATATGTCAGCATAAGTGTAGGTGTCTGTTTACTTTAGATGAAATAGCGTTACCGCAATCGGCGTTGAATATAAGAATGTAATATGTCAGCATAAGTGTAGGTGTCTGTTTACTTTAGTTGAAATAGCGTTAACGCAATCGGCGTTGAATATAAGAATGTAATATGACAACATAAGTGTAGGTGTCTGTTTACTTTAATTGAAACAGCGTTAACGCAATCGGCGTTGAATATAAGAATGTAATATGTCAGCATAAGTGTAGGTGTCTGTTTACTTTAGATGAAATAGCGTTAACGCAATCGGCGTTGAATATAAGAATGTAATATGACAACATAAGTGTAGGTATCTGTTTACTTTAGATGAAATAGCGTTAACGCAATCGGCGTTGAATATAAGAATGTAATATGGAAAACATAAGTGTAGGTGTCTGTTTACTTTAATTGAAACAGCGTTAACGCAATCGGCGTTGAATATAAGAATGTAATATGACAACATAAGTGTAGGTATCTGTTTACTTTAGATGAAATAGCGTTAACGCAATCGGCGTTGAATATAAGAATGTAATATGACAACATAAGTGTAGGTGTCTGTTTACTTTAGATGAAATAGCGTTAACGCAATCGGCGTTGAATATAAGAATGTAATATGACAACATAAGTGTAGGTGTCTGTTTACTTTAATTGAAACAGCGTTAACGCAATCGGCGTTGAATATAAGAATGTAATATGTCAGCATAAGTGTAGGTGTCTGTTTACTTTAGTTGAAATAGCGTTAACGCAATCGGCGTTGAATATAAGAATGTAATATGACAACATAAGTGTAGGTGTCTGTTTACTTTAGTTGAAATAGCGTTAACGCAATCGGCGTTGAATATAAGAATGTAATATGTCAGCATAAGTGTAGGTGTCTGTTTACTTTAGATGAAATAGCGTTAACGCAATCGGCGTTGAATATAAGAATGTAATATGACAACATAAGTGTAGGTGTCTGTTTACTTTAGATGAAATAGCGTTAACGCAATCGGCGTTGAATATAAGAATGTAATATGACAGCATAAGTGTAGGTGTCTGTTTACTTTAGATAAAATAGCGTTAACGCAATCGGCGTTGAATATAAGAATGTAATATGACAACATAAGTGTAGGTGTCTGTTTACTTTAGTTGAAACAGCGTTAACGCAATCGGCGTTGAATATAAGAATGTAATATGTCAGCATAAGTGTAGGTGTCTGTTTACTTTAATTGAAACAGCGTTAACGCAATCGGCGTTGAATATAAGAATGTAATATGTCAGCATAAGTGTAGGTGTCTGTTTACTTTAATTGAAATAGCGTTACCGCAATCGGCGTTGAATATAAGAATGTAATATGTCAGCATAAGTGTAGGTGTCTGTTTACTTTAAATGAAATAGCGTTACCGCAATCGGCGTTGAATATAAGAATGTAATATGTCAGCATAAGTGTAGGTGTCTGTTTACTTTAGATGAAATAGCGTTACCGCAATCGGCGTTGAATATAAGAATGTAATATGTCAGCATAAGTGTAGGTGTCTGTTTACTTTAGATGAAATAGCGTTAACGCAATCGGCGTTGAATATAAGAATGTAATATGACAACATAAGTGTAGGTGTCTGTTTACTTTAATTGAAACAGCGTTAACGCAATCGGCGTTGAATATAAGAATGTAATATGTCAGCATAAGTGTAGGTGTCTGTTTACTTTAGATGAAATAGCGTTACCGCAATCGGCGTTGAATATAAGAATGTAATATGACAGCATAAGTGTAGGTGTCTGTTTACTTTAGATGAAATAGCGTTACCGCAATCGGCGTTGAATATAAGAATGTAATATGTCAGCATAAGTGTAGGTGTCTGTTTACTTTAGATTAAATAGCGTTACCGCAATCGGCGTTAAATATAAGAATGTAATATGTCAGCATAAGTGTAGGTGTCTGTTTACTTTAGATTAAATAGCGTTAACGCAATCGGCGTTGAATATAAGAATGTAATATGTCAGCATAAGTGTAGGTGTCTGTTTACTTTAGATGAAATAGCGTTACCGCAATCGGCGTTGAATATAAGAATGTAATATGACAGCATGAGTGTAGGTGTCTGTTTACTTTAGATTAAATAGCGTTACCGCAATCGGCGTTGAATATAAGAATGTAATATGACAGCATAAGTGCAGGTGTCTGTTTACTTTAGTTGAAATAGCGTTAACGCAATCGGCGTTGAATATAAGAATGTAATATGTCAGCATAAGTGTAGGTGTGTTTACTTTAGTTGAAATAGCGTTAACGCAATCGGCGTTGCATATAAGAATGTAATATGTCAGCATAAGTGTAGGTGTCTGTTTACTTTAGTGAAATAGCGTTAACGCAATCGGCGTTGAATATAAGAATGTAATATGTCAGCATAAGTGTAGGTGTGTTTACTTTAGTTGAAATAGCGTTAACGCAATCGGCGTTGCATATAAGAATGTAATATGTCAGCATAAGTGTAGGTGTCTGTTTACTTTAGATGAAATAGCGTTAACGCAATCGGCGTTGAATATAAGAATGTAATATGTCAGCATAAGTGTAGGTGTGTTTACTTTAGTTGAAATAGCGTTAACGCAATCGGCGTTGCATATAAGAATGTAATATGACAGCATTAGTGTAGGTGTCTGTTTACTTTAGTTGAAATAGCGTTAACGCAATCGGCGTTGCATATAAGAATGTAATATGACAACATAAGTGTAGGTGTCTGTTTACTTTAATTGAAACAGCGTTAACGCAATCGGCGTTGAATATAAGAATGTAATATGTCAGCATAAGTGAAGGTGTGTTTACTTTAGTTGAAATAGCGTTAACGCAATCGGCGTTGAATATAAGAATGTAATATGTCAGCATAAGTGTAGGTGTCTGTTTACTTTAGATGAAATAGCGTTACCGCAATCGGCGTTGAATATAAGAATGTAATATGTCAGCATAAGTGTAGGTGTCTGTTTACTTTAGTTGAAATAGCGTTACCGCAATCGGCGTTGAATATAAGAATGTAATATGTCAGCATAAGTGTAGGTGTCTGTTTACTTTAGATTAAATAGCGTTAACGCAATCGGCGTTAAATATAAGAATGTAATATGTCAGCATAAGTGTAGGTGTCTGTTTACTTTAGATGAAATAGCGTTACCGCAATCGGCGTTGAATATAAGAATGTAATATGTCAGCATAAGTGTAGGTGTCTGTTTACTTTAGATTAAAAAGCGTTAACGCAATCGGCGTTGAATATAAGAATGTAATATGTCAGCATAAGTGTAGGTGTCTGTTTACTTTAGATGAAATAGCGTTACCGCAATCGGCGTTGAATATAAGAATGTAATATGTCAGCATAAGTGTAGGTGTCTGTTTACTTTAGATGAAATAGCGTTACCGCAATCGGCGTTGAATATAAGAATGTAATATGACAGCATAAGTGTAGGTGTCTGTTTACTTTAGATGAAATAGCGTTACCGCAATCGGCGTTGAATATAAGAATGTAATATGTCAGCATAAGTGTAGGTGTCTGTTTACTTTAGATTAAATAGCGTTACCGCAATCGGCGTTGAATATAAGAATGTAATATGTCAGCATAAGTGTAGGTGTCTGTTTACTTTAGATTAAATAGCGTTAACGCAATCGGCGTTGAATATAAGAATGTAATATGTCAGCATGAGTGTAGGTGTCTGTTTACTTTAGATTAAATAGCGTTACCGCAATCGGCGTTGAATATAAGAATGTAATATGACAGCATTAGTGCAGGTGTCTGTTTACTTTAGTTGAAATAGCGTTAACGCACTCGGCGTTGAATATAAGAATGTAATATGACAGCATTAGTGTAGGTGTCTGTTTACTTTAGTTGAAATAGCGTTAACGCAATCGGCGTTGAGTATAAGAATGTAATATGACAGCATAAGTGTAGGTGTCTGTTTACTTTAGTTGAAATAGCGTTAACGCAATCGGCGTTGAATATAAGAATGTAATATGTCAGCATAAGTGTAGGTGTCTGTTTACTTTAGTTGAAACAGCGTTAACGCAATCGGCGTTGAATATAAGAATGTAATATGACAGCATAAGTGTAGGTTTCTGTTTACTTTAGTTGAAATAGCGTTAACGCAATCGGCGTTGAATATAAGAATGTAATATGACAGCATAAGTGTAGGTGTCTGTTTACTTTAGTTGAAACAGCGTTAACGCAATCGGCGTTGAATATAAGAATGTAATATGACAGCATAAGTGTAGGTTTCTGTTTACTTTAGTTGAAATAGCGTTAACGCAATCGTTGAGTATAAGAATGTAATATGACAGCATTAGTGTAGGTGTTTGTTTACTTTAGATGAAATAGCGTTAACGCAATCGGCGTTGAATATAAGAATGTAATATGTCAGCATAAGTGTAGGTGTCTGTTTACTTTAGATGAAATAGCGTTAACGCAATCGGCGTTGAATATAAGAATGTAATATGTCAGCATAAGTGTAGGTGTCTGTTTACTTTAGATGAAATAGCGTTAACGCAATCGGCGTTAAATATAAGAATGTAATATGTCAGCATAAGTGTAGGTGTGTTTACTTTAGTTGAAATAGCGTTAACGCAATCGGCGTTGCATATAAGAATGTAATATGTCAGCATAAGTGTAGGTGTCTGTTTACTTTAGATGAAATAGCGTTAACGCAATCGGCGTTGAATATAAGAATGTAATATGTCAGCATAAGTGTAGGTGTGTTTACTTTAGTTGAAATAGCGTTAACGCAATCGGCGTTGCATATAAGAATGTAATATGACAGCATTAGTGTAGGTGTCTGTTTACTTTAGTTGAAATAGCGTTAACGCAATCGGCGTTGAATATAAGAATGTAATATGTCAGCATAAGTGTAGGTGTCTGTTTACTTTAGTTGAAATAGCGTTAACGCAATCGGCGTTGAATATAAGAATGTAATATGACAGCATAAGTGTAGGTGTCTGTTTACTTTAGATGAAATAGCGTTAACGCAATACTAGTTGAATATAAGAATGTAATATGTCAGCATAAGTGTAGGTGTCTGTTTAGTTTAGATGAAATAGCGTTAACGCAATACTAGTTGAATATAAGAATGTAATATGACAGCATGAGTGTAGGTGTTACTTTAGTTGAAATAGCGTTAACGCAATACTCGTTGAATATAAGAATGTAATATGACAGCATAAGTGTAGGTGTCTGTTTACTTTAGATGAAATAGCGTTAACGCAATACTAGTTGAATATAAGAATGTAATATGACAGCATAAGTGTAGGTGTCTGTTTACTTTAGATGAAATAACGTTAACGCAATACTAGTTGAATATAAGAATGTAATATGTCAGCATAAGTGTAGGTGTCTGTTTACTTTAGATGAAATAGCGTTAACGCAATCGGCGTTGAATATAAGAATGTAATATGACAACATAAGTGTAGGTGTCTGTTTACTTTAGTTGAAATAGCGTTACTGCAATCGGCGTTGAATATAAGAATGTAATATGTCAGCATAAGTGTAGGTGTCTGTTTACTTTAGATGAAATAGCGTTACCGCAATCGGCGTTGAATATAAGAATGTAATATGACAACATAAGTGTAGGTGTCTGTTTACTTTAATTGAAACAGCGTTAACGCAATCGGCGTTGAATATAAGAATGTAATATGTCAGCATAAGTGTAGGTGTCTGTTAACTTTAATTGAAACAGCGTTAACGCAATCGGCGTTGAATATAAGAATGTAATATGTCAGCATAAGTGTAGGTGTCTGTTTACTTTAGATGAAATAGCGTTACCGCAATCGGCGTTGAATATAAGAATGTAATATGACAACATAAGTGTAGGTGTCTGTTTACTTTAATTAAAACAGCGTTAACGCAATCGGCGTTGAATATAAGAATGTAATATGTCTGCATAAGTGTAGGTGTCTGTTTACTTTAGATGAAATAGCGTTAACGCAATCGGCGTTGAATATAAGAATGTAATATGTCAGCATAAGTGTAGGTGTCTGTTTACTTTAGATGAAATAGCGTTACCGCAATCGGCGTTGCATATAAGAATGTAATATGTCAGCATAAGTGTAGGTGTCTGTTTACTTTAGATGAAATAGCGTTAACGCAATACTAGTTGAATATAAGAATGTAATATGTCAGCATGAGTGTAGGTGTCTGTTTAGTTTAGATGAAATAGCGTTAACGCAATACTAGTTGAATATAAGAATGTAATATGACAGCATGAGTGTAGGTGTTACTTTAGTTGAAATAGCGTTAACGCAATACTCGGTGAATATAAGAATGTAATATGACAGCATAAGTGTAGGTGTCTGTTTACTTTAGATGAAATAGCGTTAACGCAATACTAGTTGAATATAAGAATGTAATATGACAGCATAAGTGTAGGTGTCTGTTTACTTTAGATGAAATAACGTTAACGCAATACTAGTTGAATATAAGAATGTAATATGTCAGCATAAGTGTAGGTGTCTGTTTACTTTAGATGAAATAGCGTTACCGCAATCGGCGTTGCATATAAGAATGTAATATGTCAGCATAAGTGTAGGTGTCTGTTTACTTTAGATGAAATAGCGTTAACGCAATACTAGTTGAATATAAGAATGTAATATGTCAGCATGAGTGTAGGTGTCTGTTTAGTTTAGATGAAATAGCGTTAACGCAATACTAGTTGAATATAAGAATGTAATATGACAGCATGAGTGTAGGTGTTACTTTAGTTGAAATAGCGTTAACGCAATACTCGGTGAATATAAGAATGTAATATGACAGCATAAGTGTAGGTGTCTGTTTACTTTAGATGAAATAGCGTTAACGCAATACTAGTTGAATATAAGAATGTAATATGACAGCATAAGTGTAGGTGTCTGTTTACTTTAGATGAAATAACGTTAACGCAATACTAGTTGAATATAAGAATGTAATATGTCAGCATAAGTGTAGGTGTCTGTTTACTTTAGATGAAATAGCGTTAACGCAATCGGCGTTGAATATAAGAATGTAATATGACAACATAAGTGTAGGTGTCTGTTTACTTTAGTTGAAATAGCGTTACCGCAATCGGCGTTGAATATAAGAATGTAATATGTCAGCATAAGTGTAGGTGTCTGTTTACTTTAGATGAAATAGCGTTACCGCAATCGGCGTTGAATATAAGAATGTAATATGACAACATAAGTGTAGGTGTCTGTTTACTTTAATTGAAACAGCGTTAACGCAATCGGCGTTGAATATAAGAATGTAATATGTCAGCATAAGTGTAGGTGTCTGTTAACTTTAATTGAAACAGCGTTAACGCAATCGGCGTTGAATATAAGAATGTAATATGTCAGCATAAGTGTAGGTGTCTGTTTACTTTAGATGAAATAGCGTTACCGCAATCGGCGTTGAATATAAGAATGTAATATGACAACATAAGTGTAGGTGTCTGTTTACTTTAATTAAAACAGCGTTAACGCAATCGGCGTTGAATATAAGAATGTAATATGTCTGCATAAGTGTAGGTGTCTGTTTACTTTAATTGAAATAGCGTTACCGCAATCGGCGTTGAATATAAGAATGTAATATGTCAGCATAAGTGTAGGTGTCTGTTTACTTTAATTGAAATAGCGTTAACGCAATACTCGTTGAATATAAGAATGTTATATGTCAGCATAAGTGGAAGTGTCTGTTTACTTTAGATGAAATAGCGTTAACGCAATCGGCGTTGAATATAAGAATGTTATATGACAACATAAGTGTAGGTGTCTGTTTACTTTAGATGAAATAGCGTTACCGCAATCGGCGTTGAATATAAGAATGTAATATGACAACATAAGTGTAGGTGTCTGTTTACTTTAGATGAAATAGCGTTAACGCAATCGGCGTTGAATATTAGAATGTAATATGACAACATAAGTGTAGGTGTCTGTTTACTTTAGATGAAATAGCGTTACCGCAATCGGCGTTGAATATAAGAATGTAATATGACAACATAAGTGTAGGTGTCTGTTTACTTTAGATGAAATAGCGTTACCGCAATCGGCGTTGAATATAAGAATGTAATATGTCAGCATAAGTGTAGGTGTCTGTTTACTTTAGGTGAAATAGCGTTACCGCAATCGGCGTTGAATATAAGAATGTAATATGACAACATAAGTGTAGGTGTCTGTTTACTTTAATTAAAACAGCGTACACGCAATCGGCGTTGAATATAAGAATGTAATATGTCAGCATAAGTGTAGGTGTCTGTTTACTTTAATTGAAATAGCGTTACCGCAATCGGCGTTGAATATAAGAATGTAATATGGCAGCATAAGTGTAGGTGTCTGTTTACTTTAATTGAAATAGCGTTAACGCAATACTCGTTGAATATAAGAATGTAATATGTCAGCATAAGTGTAGGTGTCTGTTTACTTTAGATGAAATAGCGTTAACGCATTACTCGTTGAATATAAGAATGTAATATGTCAGCATAAGTGTAGGTGTCTGTTTACTTTAGTTGAAATAGCGTTACCGCAATCGGCGTTGAATATAAGAATGTAATATGACAGCATAAGTGTAGGTGTCTGTTTACTTTAGATGAAATAGCGTTAACGCAATCGGCGTTGAATATAAGAATGTAATATGACAACATAAGTGTAGGTGTCTGTTTACTTTAGATGAAATAGCGTTAACGCAATCGGCGTTGAATATAAGAATGTAATATGGCAGCATAAGTGTAGGTGTCTGTTTACTTTAATTGAAATAGCGTTAACGCAATACTCGTTGAATATAAGAATGTAATATGTCAGCATAAGTGTAGGTGTCTGTTTACTTTAGATGAAATAGCGTTAACGCATTACTCGTTGAATATAAGAATGTAATATGTCAGCATAAGTGTAGGTGTCTGTTTACTTTAGTTGAAATAGCGTTACCGCAATCGGCGTTGAATATAAGAATGTAATATGACAGCATAAGTGTAGGTGTCTGTTTACTTTAGATGAAATAGCGTTAACGCAATCGGCGTTGAATATAAGAATGTAATATGACAACATAAGTGTAGGTGTCTGTTTACTTTAGATGAAATAGCGTTAACGCAATCGGCGTTGAATATAAGAATGTAATATGTCAGCATAAGTGTAGGTGTCTGTTTACTTTAGATGAAATAGCGTTACCGCAATCGGCGTTGAATATAAGAATGTAATATGACAACATAAGTGTAGGTGTCTGTTTACTTTAGATGAAATAGCGTTACCGCAATCGGCGTTGAATATAAGAATGTTATATGTCAGCATAAGTGTAGGTGTCTGTTTACTTTAGATGAAATAGCGTTAACGCAATACTAGTTGAATATAAGAATGTAATATGTCAGCATAAGTGTAGGTGTCTGTTTACTTTAGATGAAATAGCGTTAACGCAATCGGCGTTGAATATAAGAATGTAATATGACAACATAAGTGTAGGTGTCTGTTTACTTTAATTGAAACAGCGTTAACGCAATCGGCGTTGAATATAAGAATGTAATATGTCAGCATAAGTGTAGGTGTCTGTTTACTTTAGATGAAATAGCGTTACCGCAATCGGCGTTGAATATAAGAATGTAATATGACAACATAAGTGTAGGTGTCTGTTTACTTTAGATGAAATAGCGTTACCGCAATCGGCGTTGAATATAAGAATGTTATATGTCAGCATAAGTGTAGGTGTCTGTTTACTTTAGATGAAATAGCGTTAACGCAATACTAGTTGAATATAAGAATGTAATATGTCAGCATAAGTGTAGGTGTCTGTTTACTTTAGATGAAATAGCGTTAACGCAATCGGCGTTGAATATAAGAATGTAATATGACAACATAAGTGTAGGTGTCTGTTTACTTTAGATAAAATAGCGTTAACGCAATCGGCGTTGAATATAAGAATGTAATATGACAACATAAGTGTAGGTGTCTGTTTACTTTAGTTGAAACAGCGTTAACGCAATCGGCGTTGAATATAAGAATGTAATATGTCAGCATAAGTGTAGGTGTCTGTTTACTTTAATTGAAACAGCGTTAACGCAATCGGCGTTGAATATAAGAATGTAATATGTCAGCATAAGTGTAGGTGTCTGTTTACTTTAATTGAAATAGCGTTACCGCAATCGGCGTTGAATATAAGAATGTAATATGTCAGCATAAGTGTAGGTGTCTGTTTACTTTAAATGAAATAGCGTTACCGCAATCGGCGTTGAATATAAGAATGTAATATGTCAGCATAAGTGTAGGTGTCTGTTTACTTTAGATGAAATAGCGTTACCGCAATCGGCGTTGAATATAAGAATGTAATATGTCAGCATAAGTGTAGGTGTCTGTTTACTTTAGATGAAATAGCGTTAACGCAATCGGCGTTGAATATAAGAATGTAATATGACAACATAAGTGTAGGTGTCTGTTTACTTTAATTGAAACAGCGTTAACGCAATCGGCGTTGAATATAAGAATGTAATATGTCAGCATAAGTGTAGGTGTCTGTTTACTTTAGATGAAATAGCGTTACCGCAATCGGCGTTGAATATAAGAATGTAATATGACAGCATAAGTGTAGGTGTCTGTTTACTTTAGATGAAATAGCGTTACCGCAATCGGCGTTGAATATAAGAATGTAATATGTCAGCATAAGTGTAGGTGTCTGTTTACTTTAGATTAAATAGCGTTACCGCAATCGGCGTTAAATATAAGAATGTAATATGTCAGCATAAGTGTAGGTGTCTGTTTACTTTAGATTAAATAGCGTTAACGCAATCGGCGTTGAATATAAGAATGTAATATGTCAGCATAAGTGTAGGTGTCTGTTTACTTTAGATGAAATAGCGTTACCGCAATCGGCGTTGAATATAAGAATGTAATATGACAGCATGAGTGTAGGTGTCTGTTTACTTTAGATTAAATAGCGTTACCGCAATCGGCGTTGAATATAAGAATGTAATATGACAGCATAAGTGCAGGTGTCTGTTTACTTTAGTTGAAATAGCGTTAACGCAATCGGCGTTGAATATAAGAATGTAATATGTCAGCATAAGTGTAGGTGTGTTTACTTTAGTTGAAATAGCGTTAACGCAATCGGCGTTGCATATAAGAATGTAATATGTCAGCATAAGTGTAGGTGTCTGTTTACTTTAGTGAAATAGCGTTAACGCAATCGGCGTTGAATATAAGAATGTAATATGTCAGCATAAGTGTAGGTGTGTTTACTTTAGTTGAAATAGCGTTAACGCAATCGGCGTTGCATATAAGAATGTAATATGTCAGCATAAGTGTAGGTGTCTGTTTACTTTAGATGAAATAGCGTTAACGCAATCGGCGTTGAATATAAGAATGTAATATGTCAGCATAAGTGTAGGTGTGTTTACTTTAGTTGAAATAGCGTTAACGCAATCGGCGTTGCATATAAGAATGTAATATGACAGCATTAGTGTAGGTGTCTGTTTACTTTAGTTGAAATAGCGTTAACGCAATCGGCGTTGCATATAAGAATGTAATATGACAACATAAGTGTAGGTGTCTGTTTACTTTAATTGAAACAGCGTTAACGCAATCGGCGTTGAATATAAGAATGTAATATGTCAGCATAAGTGAAGGTGTGTTTACTTTAGTTGAAATAGCGTTAACGCAATCGGCGTTGAATATAAGAATGTAATATGTCAGCATAAGTGTAGGTGTCTGTTTACTTTAGATGAAAAAGCGTTACCGCAATCGGCGTTGAATATAAGAATGTAATATGTCAGCATAAGTGTAGGTGTCTGTTTACTTTAGATGAAATAGCGTTACCGCAATCGGCGTTGAATATAAGAATGTAATATGTCAGCATAAGTGTAGGTGTCTGTTTACTTTAGATTAAATAGCGTTAACGCAATCGGCGTTAAATATAAGAATGTAATATGTCAGCATAAGTGTAGGTGTCTGTTTACTTTAGATGAAATAGCGTTACCGCAATCGGCGTTGAATATAAGAATGTAATATGTCAGCATAAGTGTAGGTGTCTGTTTACTTTAGATTAAAAAGCGTTAACGCAATCGGCGTTGAATATAAGAATGTAATATGTCAGCATAAGTGTAGGTGTCTGTTTACTTTAGATGAAATAGCGTTACCGCAATCGGCGTTGAATATAAGAATGTAATATGTCAGCATAAGTGTAGGTGTCTGTTTACTTTAGATGAAATAGCGTTACCGCAATCGGCGTTGAATATAAGAATGTAATATGACAGCATAAGTGTAGGTGTCTGTTTACTTTAGATGAAATAGCGTTACCGCAATCGGCGTTGAATATAAGAATGTAATATGTCAGCATAAGTGTAGGTGTCTGTTTACTTTAGATTAAATAGCGTTACCGCAATCGGCGTTGAATATAAGAATGTAATATGTCAGCATAAGTGTAGGTGTCTGTTTACTTTAGATTAAATAGCGTTAACGCAATCGGCGTTGAATATAAGAATGTAATATGTCAGCATGAGTGTAGGTGTCTGTTTACTTTAGATTAAATAGCGTTACCGCAATCGGCGTTGAATATAAGAATGTAATATGTCAGCATAAGTGTAGGTGTGTTTACTTTAGTTGAAATAGCGTTAACGCAATCGGCGTTGCATATAAGAATGTAATATGACAGCATTAGTGTAGGTGTCTGTTTACTTTAGTTGAAATAGCGTTAACGCAATCGGCGTTGAATATAAGAATGTAATATGACAGCATTAGTGCAGGTGTCTGTTTACTTTAGTTGAAATAGCGTTAACGCACTCGGCGTTGAATATAAGAATGTAATATGACAGCATTAGTGTAGGTGTCTGTTTACTTTAGTTGAAATAGCGTTAACGCAATCGGCGTTGAGTATAAGAATGTAATATGACAGCATAAGTGTAGGTGTCTGTTTACTTTAGTTGAAATAGCGTTAACGCAATCGGCGTTGAATATAAGAATGTAATATGTCAGCATAAGTGTAGGTGTCTGTTTACTTTAGTTGAAACAGCGTTAACGCAATCGGCGTTGAATATAAGAATGTAATATGACAGCATAAGTGTAGGTTTCTGTTTACTTTAGTTGAAATAGCGTTAACGCAATCGGCGTTGAATATAAGAATGTAATATGACAGCATAAGTGTAGGTGTCTGTTTACTTTAGTTGAAACAGCGTTAACGCAATCGGCGTTGAATATAAGAATGTAATATGACAGCATAAGTGTAGGTTTCTGTTTACTTTAGTTGAAATAGCGTTAACGCAATCGTTGAGTATAAGAATGTAATATGACAGCATTAGTGTAGGTGTTTGTTTACTTTAGATGAAATAGCGTTAACGCAATCGGCGTTGAATATAAGAATGTAATATGTCAGCATAAGTGTAGGTGTCTGTTTACTTTAGATGAAATAGCGTTAACGCAATCGGCGTTGAATATAAGAATGTAATATGTCAGCATAAGTGTAGGTGTCTGTTTACTTTAGATGAAATAGCGTTAACGCAATCGGCGTTAAATATAAGAATGTAATATGTCAGCATAAGTGTAGGTGTGTTTACTTTAGTTGAAATAGCGTTAACGCAATCGGCGTTGCATATAAGAATGTAATATGTCAGCATAAGTGTAGGTGTCTGTTTACTTTAGATGAAATAGCGTTAACGCAATCGGCGTTGAATATAAGAATGTAATATGTCAGCATAAGTGTAGGTGTGTTTACTTTAGTTGAAATAGCGTTAACGCAATCGGCGTTGCATATAAGAATGTAATATGACAGCATTAGTGTAGGTGTCTGTTTACTTTAGTTGAAATAGCGTTAACGCAATCGGCGTTGAATATAAGAATGTAATATGTCAGCATAAGTGTAGGTGTCTGTTTACTTTAGTTGAAATAGCGATAACGCAATCGGCGTTGAATATAAGAATGTAATATGACAGCATAAGTGTAGGTGTCTGTTTACTTTAGATGAAATAGCGTTAACGCAATCGGCGTTGAATATAAGAATGTAATATGTCAGCATAAGTGTAGGTGTGTTTACTTTAGTTGAAATAGCGTTAACGCAATCTGCGTTGCATATAAGAATGTAATATGTCAGCATAAGTGTAGGTGTCTGTTTACTTTAGATGAAATAGCGTTAACGCAATCGGCGTTGAATATAAGAATGTAATATGTCAGCATAAGTGTAGGTGTGTTTACTTTAGTTGAAATAGCGTTAACGCAATCGGCGTTGCATATAAGAATGTAATATGTCAGCATTAGTGTAGGTGTCTGTTTACTTTAGTTGAAATAGCGTTAACGCAATCGGCGTTGAATATAAGAATGTAATATGACAGCATAAGTGTAGGTGTCTGTTTACTGTAGTTGAAATAGCGTTAACGCAATACTCGTTGAATATAAGAATGTAATATGTCAGCATTAGTGAAGGTGTCTGTTTACTTTAGTTGAAATAGCGTTAACGCAATCGGCGTTGAATATAAGAATGTAATATGACAGCATAAGTGTATAGGTGTCTGTTTACTTTAGTTGAAATAGCGTTAACGCAATCGGCGTTGAATATAAGAATGTAATATGACAGCATAAGTGTAGGTGTCGGTTTACTGTAGTTGAAATAGCGTTAACGCAATCGGCGTTGAATATAAGAATGTAATATGACAGCATAAGTGTAGGTGTCTGTTTACTGTAGTTGAAATAGCGTTAACGCAAAACTAGTTGAATATAAGAATGTAATATGACAGCATAAGTGTAGGTGTCTGTTTACTTTAGATGAAATAGCGTTAACGCAATCGGCGTTGAATATAAGAATGTAATATGTCAGCATAAGTGTAGGTGTCTGTTTACTTTAGATGAAATAGCGTTACCGCAATCGGCGTTGCATATAAGAATGTAATATGTCAGCATAAGTGTAGGTGTCTGTTTACTTTAGATGAAATAGCGTTAACGCAATACTAGTTGAATATAAGAATGTAATATGTCAGCATGAGTGTAGGTGTCTGTTTAGTTTAGATGAAATAGCGTTAACGCAATACTAGTTGAATATAAGAATGTAATATGACAGCATGAGTGTAGGTGTTACTTTAGTTGAAATAGCGTTAACGCAATACTCGGTGAATATAAGAATGTAATATGACAGCATAAGTGTAGGTGTCTGTTTACTTTAGATGAAATAGCGTTAACGCAATACTAGTTGAATATAAGAATGTAATATGACAGCATAAGTGTAGGTGTCTGTTTACTTTAGATGAAATAACGTTAACGCAATACTAGTTGAATATAAGAATGTAATATGTCAGCATAAGTGTAGGTGTCTGTTTACTTTAGATGAAATAGCGTTAACGCAATCGGCGTTGAATATAAGAATGTAATATGACAACATAAGTGTAGGTGTCTGTTTACTTTAGTTGAAATAGCGTTACCGCAATCGGCGTTGAATATAAGAATGTAATATGTCAGCATAAGTGTAGGTGTCTGTTTACTTTAGATGAAATAGCGTTACCGCAATCGGCGTTGAATATAAGAATGTAATATGACAACATAAGTGTAGGTGTCTGTTTACTTTAATTGAAACAGCGTTAACGCAATCGGCGTTGAATATAAGAATGTAATATGTCAGCATAAGTGTAGGTGTCTGTTAACTTTAATTGAAACAGCGTTAACGCAATCGGCGTTGAATATAAGAATGTAATATGTCAGCATAAGTGTAGGTGTCTGTTTACTTTAGATGAAATAGCGTTACCGCAATCGGCGTTGAATATAAGAATGTAATATGACAACATAAGTGTAGGTGTCTGTTTACTTTAATTAAAACAGCGTTAACGCAATCGGCGTTGAATATAAGAATGTAATATGTCTGCATAAGTGTAGGTGTCTGTTTACTTTAATTGAAATAGCGTTACCGCAATCGGCGTTGAATATAAGAATGTAATATGTCAGCATAAGTGTAGGTGTCTGTTTACTTTAATTGAAATAGCGTTAACGCAATACTCGTTGAATATAAGAATGTTATATGTCAGCATAAGTGGAAGTGTCTGTTTACTTTAGATGAAATAGCGTTAACGCAATCGGCGTTGAATATAAGAATGTTATATGACAACATAAGTGTAGGTGTCTGTTTACTTTAGATGAAATAGCGTTACCGCAATCGGCGTTGAATATAAGAATGTAATATGACAACATAAGTGTAGGTGTCTGTTTACTTTAGATGAAATAGCGTTAACGCAATCGGCGTTGAATATTAGAATGTAATATGACAACATAAGTGTAGGTGTCTGTTTACTTTAGATGAAATAGCGTTACCGCAATCGGCGTTGAATATAAGAATGTAATATGACAACATAAGTGTAGGTGTCTGTTTACTTTAGATGAAATAGCGTTACCGCAATCGGCGTTGAATATAAGAATGTAATATGTCAGCATAAGTGTAGGTGTCTGTTTACTTTAGGTGAAATAGCGTTACCGCAATCGGCGTTGAATATAAGAATGTAATATGACAACATAAGTGTAGGTGTCTGTTTACTTTAATTAAAACAGCGTACACGCAATCGGCGTTGAATATAAGAATGTAATATGTCAGCATAAGTGTAGGTGTCTGTTTACTTTAATTGAAATAGCGTTACCGCAATCGGCGTTGAATATAAGAATGTAATATGGCAGCATAAGTGTAGGTGTCTGTTTACTTTAATTGAAATAGCGTTAACGCAATACTCGTTGAATATAAGAATGTAATATGTCAGCATAAGTGTAGGTGTCTGTTTACTTTAGATGAAATAGCGTTAACGCATTACTCGTTGAATATAAGAATGTAATATGTCAGCATAAGTGTAGGTGTCTGTTTACTTTAGTTGAAATAGCGTTACCGCAATCGGCGTTGAATATAAGAATGTAATATGACAGCATAAGTGTAGGTGTCTGTTTACTTTAGATGAAATAGCGTTAACGCAATCGGCGTTGAATATAAGAATGTAATATGACAACATAAGTGTAGGTGTCTGTTTACTTTAGATGAAATAGCGTTAACGCAATCGGCGTTGAATATAAGAATGTAATATGTCAGCATAAGTGTAGGTGTCTGTTTACTTTAGATGAAATAGCGTTACCGCAATCGGCGTTGAATATAAGAATGTAATATGACAACATAAGTGTAGGTGTCTGTTTACTTTAGATGAAATAGCGTTACCGCAATCGGCGTTGAATATAAGAATGTTATATGTCAGCATAAGTGTAGGTGTCTGTTTACTTTAGATGAAATAGCGTTAACGCAATACTAGTTGAATATAAGAATGTAATATGTCAGCATAAGTGTAGGTGTCTGTTTACTTTAGATGAAATAGCGTTAACGCAATCGGCGTTGAATATAAGAATGTAATATGACAACATAAGTGTAGGTGTCTGTTTACTTTAATTGAAACAGCGTTAACGCAATCGGCGTTGAATATAAGAATGTAATATGTCAGCATAAGTGTAGGTGTCTGTTTACTTTAAATGAAATAGCGTTACCGCAATCGGCGTTGAATATAAGAATGTAATATGTCAGCATAAGTGTAGGTGTCTGTTTACTTTAAATGAAATAGCGTTACCGCAATCGGCATTGAATATAAGAATGTAATATGTCAGCATAAGTGTAGGTGTCTGTTTACTTTAGTTGAAATAGCGTTACCGCAATCGGCGTTGAATATAAGAATGTAATATGTCAGCATAAGTGTAGGTGTCTGTTTACTTTAGATGAAATAGCGTTACCGCAATCGGCGTTGAATATAAGAATGTAATATGTCAGCATAAGTGTAGGTGTCTGTTTACTTTAATTGAAACAGCGTTAACGCAATCGGCGTTGAATATAAGAATGTAATATGTCAGCATAAGTGTAGGTGTCTGTTTACTTTAATTGAAACAGCGTTAACGCAATCGGCGTTGAATATAAGAATGTTATATGTCAGCATAAGTGTAGGTGTCTGTTTACTTTAGATGAAATAGCGTTACCGCAATCGGCGTTGAATATAAGAATGTAATATGTCAGCATAAGTGTAGGTGTCTGTTTACTTTAATTGAAATAGCGTTACCGCAATCGGCGTTGAATATAAGAATGTAATATGTCAGCATAAGTGTAGGTGTCTGTTTACTTTAATTGAAATAGCGTTACCGCAATCGGCGTTGAATATAAGAATGTAATATGTCAGCATAAGTGTAGGTGTCTGTTTACTTTAATTGAAATAGCGTTAACGCAATACTCGTTGAATATAAGAATGTAATATGTCAGCATAAGTGTAGGTGTCTGTTTACTTTAATTGAAATAGCGTTACCGCAATCGGCGTTGAATATAAGAATGTAATATGTCAGCATAAGTGTAGGTGTCTGTTTACTTTAATTGAAATAGCGTTAACGCAATACTCGTTGAATATAAGAATGTAATATGTCAGCATAAGTGTAGGTGTCTGTTTACTTTAATTGAAATAGCGTTACCGCAATCGGCGTTGAATATAAGAATGTAATATGTCAGCATAAGTGTAGGTGTCTGTTTACTTTAATTGAAATAGCGTTAACGCAATACTCGTTGAATATAAGAATGTAATATGTCAGCATAAGTGTAGGTGTCTGTTTACTTTAATTGAAATAGCGTTACCGCAATCGGCGTTGAATATAAGAATGTAATATGTCAGCATAAGTGTAGGTGTCTGTTTACTTTAATTGAAATAGCGTTAACGCAATACTCGTTGAATATAAGAATGTAATATGTCAGCATAAGTGTAGGTGTCTGTTTACTTTAATTGAAATAGCGTTACCGCAATCGGCGTTGAATATAAGAATGTAATATGTCAGCATAAGTGTAGGTGTCTGTTTACTTTAATTGAAACAGCGTTAACGCAATCGGCGTTGAATATAAGAATGTAATATGTCAGCATAAGTGTAGGTGTCTGTTTACTTTAGATGAAATAGCGTTACCGCAATCGGCGTTGAATATAAGAATGTAATATGTCAGCATAAGTGTAGGTGTCTGTTTACTTTAGTTGAAATAGCGTTTACGCAATACTCGTTGAATAAAAGAATGTAATATGTCAGCATAAGTGTAGGTGTCTGTTTACTTTAATTGAAATAGCGTTACCGCAATCGGCGTTGAATATAAGAATGTAATATGTCAGCATAAGTGTAGGTGTCTGTTTACTTTAATTGAAATAGCGTTAACGCAATACTCGTTGAAGAAAAGAATGTAATATGTCAGCATAAGTGTAGGTGTCTGTTTACTTTAATTGAAATAGCGTTACCGCAATCGGCGTTGAATATAAGAATGTAATATGTCAGCATAAGTGTAGGTGTCTGTTTACTTTAAATGAAATAGCGTTACCGCAATACTAGTTGAATATAAGAATGTAATATGTCAGCATAAGTGTAGGTGTCTGTTTACTTTAGATGAAATAGCGTTACCGCAATCGGCGTTGAATATAAGAATGTAATATGTCAGCATAAGTGTAGGTGTCTGTTTACTTTAATTGAAATAGGGTTACCGCAATACTAGTTGAATATAAGAATGTAATATGTCAGCATAAGTGTAGGTGTCTGTTTACTTTAGATGAAATAGCGTTAACGCAATACTAGTTGAATATAAGAATGTAATATGTCAGCATAAGTGTAGGTGTCTGTTTACTTTAGATGAAATAGCGTTACCGCAATCGGCGTTGAATATAAGAATGTAATATGTCAGCATAAGTGTAGGTGTCTGTTTACTTTAGTTGAAATAGCGTTAACGCAATCGGCGTTGAATATAAGAATGTAATATGACAACATAAGTGTAGGTGTCTGTTTACTTTAATTGAAACAGCGTTAACGCAATCGGCGTTGAATATAAGAATGTAATATGTCAGCATAAGTGTAGGTGTCTGTTTACTTTAGATGAAATAGCGTTAACGCAATCGGCGTTGAATATAAGAATGTAATATGACAACATAAGTGTAGGTATCTGTTTACTTTAGATGAAATAGCGTTAACGCAATCGGCGTTGAATATAAGAATGTAATATGGAAAACATAAGTGTAGGTGTCTGTTTACTTTAATTGAAACAGCGTTAACGCAATCGGCGTTGAATATAAGAATGTAATATGACAACATAAGTGTAGGTATCTGTTTACTTTAGATGAAATAGCGTTAACGCAATCGGCGTTGAATATAAGAATGTAATATGACAACATAAGTGTAGGTGTCTGTTTACTTTAGATGAAATAGCGTTAACGCAATCGGCGTTGAATATAAGAATGTAATATGACAACATAAGTGTAGGTGTCTGTTTACTTTAATTGAAACAGCGTTAACGCAATCGGCGTTGAATATAAGAATGTAATATGTCAGCATAAGTGTAGGTGTCTGTTTACTTTAGTTGAAATAGCGTTAACGCAATCGGCGTTGAATATAAGAATGTAATATGACAACATAAGTGTAGGTGTCTGTTTACTTTAGTTGAAATAGCGTTAACGCAATCGGCGTTGAATATAAGAATGTAATATGTCAGCATAAGTGTAGGTGTCTGTTTACTTTAGATGAAATAGCGTTAACGCAATCGGCGTTGAATATAAGAATGTAATATGACAACATAAGTGTAGGTGTCTGTTTACTTTAGATGAAATAGCGTTAACGCAATCGGCGTTGAATATAAGAATGTAATATGACAGCATAAGTGTAGGTGTCTGTTTACTTTAGATAAAATAGCGTTAACGCAATCGGCGTTGAATATAAGAATGTAATATGACAACATAAGTGTAGGTGTCTGTTTACTTTAGTTGAAACAGCGTTAACGCAATCGGCGTTGAATATAAGAATGTAATATGTCAGCATAAGTGTAGGTGTCTGTTTACTTTAATTGAAACAGCGTTAACGCAATCGGCGTTGAATATAAGAATGTAATATGTCAGCATAAGTGTAGGTGTCTGTTTACTTTAATTGAAATAGCGTTACCGCAATCGGCGTTGAATATAAGAATGTAATATGTCAGCATAAGTGTAGGTGTCTGTTTACTTTAAATGAAATAGCGTTACCGCAATCGGCGTTGAATATAAGAATGTAATATGTCAGCATAAGTGTAGGTGTCTGTTTACTTTAGATGAAATAGCGTTACCGCAATCGGCGTTGAATATAAGAATGTAATATGTCAGCATAAGTGTAGGTGTCTGTTTACTTTAGATGAAATAGCGTTAACGCAATCGGCGTTGAATATAAGAATGTAATATGACAACATAAGTGTAGGTGTCTGTTTACTTTAATTGAAACAGCGTTAACGCAATCGGCGTTGAATATAAGAATGTAATATGTCAGCATAAGTGTAGGTGTCTGTTTACTTTAGATGAAATAGCGTTACCGCAATCGGCGTTGAATATAAGAATGTAATATGACAGCATAAGTGTAGGTGTCTGTTTACTTTAGATGAAATAGCGTTACCGCAATCGGCGTTGAATATAAGAATGTAATATGTCAGCATAAGTGTAGGTGTCTGTTTACTTTAGATTAAATAGCGTTACCGCAATCGGCGTTAAATATAAGAATGTAATATGTCAGCATAAGTGTAGGTGTCTGTTTACTTTAGATTAAATAGCGTTAACGCAATCGGCGTTGAATATAAGAATGTAATATGTCAGCATAAGTGTAGGTGTCTGTTTACTTTAGATGAAATAGCGTTACCGCAATCGGCGTTGAATATAAGAATGTAATATGACAGCATGAGTGTAGGTGTCTGTTTACTTTAGATTAAATAGCGTTACCGCAATCGGCGTTGAATATAAGAATGTAATATGACAGCATAAGTGCAGGTGTCTGTTTACTTTAGTTG
The DNA here is from genome assembly GCA_945910005.1 of Isoperla grammatica. Classification (NCBI taxonomy): domain Eukaryota; kingdom Metazoa; phylum Arthropoda; class Insecta; order Plecoptera; family Perlodidae; genus Isoperla; species Isoperla grammatica. The sequence goes on along the minus strand of OX246738.1, from coordinate 111,205,133 downwards.
AAATAGCGTTAACGCAATCGGCGTTGAATATAAGAATGTAATATGTCAGCATAAGTGTAGGTGTGTTTACTTTAGTTGAAATAGCGTTACCGCAATCGGCGTTGAATATAAGAATGTAATATGTCAGCATAAGTGTAGGTGTCTGTTTACTTTAGATTAAATAGCGTTACCGCAATCGGCGTTGAATATAAGAATGTAATATGTCAGCATAAGTGTAGGTGTCTGTTTACTTTAGATTAAATAGCGTTAACGCAATCGGCGTTGAATATAAGAATGTAATATGTCAGCATGAGTGTAGGTGTCTGTTTACTTTAGATTAAATAGCGTTACCGCAATCGGCGTTGAATATAAGAATGTAATATGTCAGCATAAGTGTAGGTGTGTTTACTTTAGTTGAAATAGCGTTAACGCAATCGGCGTTGCATATAAGAATGTAATATGACAGCATTAGTGTAGGTGTCTGTTTACTTTAGTTGAAATAGCGTTAACGCAATCGGCGTTGAATATAAGAATGTAATATGACAGCATTAGTGCAGGTGTCTGTTTACTTTAGTTGAAATAGCGTTAACGCACTCGGCGTTGAATATAAGAATGTAATATGACAGCATTAGTGTAGGTGTCTGTTTACTTTAGTTGAAATAGCGTTAACGCAATCGGCGTTGAGTATAAGAATGTAATATGACAGCATAAGTGTAGGTGTCTGTTTACTTTAGTTGAAATAGCGTTAACGCAATCGGCGTTGAATATAAGAATGTAATATGTCAGCATAAGTGTAGGTGTCTGTTTACTTTAGTTGAAACAGCGTTAACGCAATCGGCGTTGAATATAAGAATGTAATATGACAGCATAAGTGTAGGTTTCTGTTTACTTTAGTTGAAATAGCGTTAACGCAATCGGCGTTGAATATAAGAATGTAATATGACAGCATAAGTGTAGGTGTCTGTTTACTTTAGTTGAAACAGCGTTAACGCAATCGGCGTTGAATATAAGAATGTAATATGACAGCATAAGTGTAGGTTTCTGTTTACTTTAGTTGAAATAGCGTTAACGCAATCGTTGAGTATAAGAATGTAATATGACAGCATTAGTGTAGGTGTTTGTTTACTTTAGATGAAATAGCGTTAACGCAATCGGCGTTGAATATAAGAATGTAATATGTCAGCATAAGTGTAGGTGTCTGTTTACTTTAGATGAAATAGCGTTAACGCAATCGGCGTTGAATATAAGAATGTAATATGTCAGCATAAGTGTAGGTGTCTGTTTACTTTAGATGAAATAGCGTTAACGCAATCGGCGTTAAATATAAGAATGTAATATGTCAGCATAAGTGTAGGTGTGTTTACTTTAGTTGAAATAGCGTTAACGCAATCGGCGTTGCATATAAGAATGTAATATGTCAGCATAAGTGTAGGTGTCTGTTTACTTTAGATGAAATAGCGTTAACGCAATCGGCGTTGAATATAAGAATGTAATATGTCAGCATAAGTGTAGGTGTGTTTACTTTAGTTGAAATAGCGTTAACGCAATCGGCGTTGCATATAAGAATGTAATATGACAGCATTAGTGTAGGTGTCTGTTTACTTTAGTTGAAATAGCGTTAACGCAATCGGCGTTGAATATAAGAATGTAATATGTCAGCATAAGTGTAGGTGTCTGTTTACTTTAGTTGAAATAGCGATAACGCAATCGGCGTTGAATATAAGAATGTAATATGACAGCATAAGTGTAGGTGTCTGTTTACTTTAGATGAAATAGCGTTAACGCAATCGGCGTTGAATATAAGAATGTAATATGTCAGCATAAGTGTAGGTGTGTTTACTTTAGTTGAAATAGCGTTAACGCAATCTGCGTTGCATATAAGAATGTAATATGTCAGCATAAGTGTAGGTGTCTGTTTACTTTAGATGAAATAGCGTTAACGCAATCGGCGTTGAATATAAGAATGTAATATGTCAGCATAAGTGTAGGTGTGTTTACTTTAGTTGAAATAGCGTTAACGCAATCGGCGTTGCATATAAGAATGTAATATGTCAGCATTAGTGTAGGTGTCTGTTTACTTTAGTTGAAATAGCGTTAACGCAATCGGCGTTGAATATAAGAATGTAATATGACAGCATAAGTGTAGGTGTCTGTTTACTGTAGTTGAAATAGCGTTAACGCAATACTCGTTGAATATAAGAATGTAATATGTCAGCATTAGTGAAGGTGTCTGTTTACTTTAGTTGAAATAGCGTTAACGCAATCGGCGTTGAATATAAGAATGTAATATGACAGCATAAGTGTATAGGTGTCTGTTTACTTTAGTTGAAATAGCGTTAACGCAATCGGCGTTGAATATAAGAATGTAATATGACAGCATAAGTGTAGGTGTCGGTTTACTGTAGTTGAAATAGCGTTAACGCAATCGGCGTTGAATATAAGAATGTAATATGACAGCATAAGTGTAGGTGTCTGTTTACTGTAGTTGAAATAGCGTTAACGCAATACTAGTTGAATATAAGAATGTAATATGACAGCATAAGTGTAGGTGTCTGTTTACTTTAGATGAAATAGCGTTAACGCAATCGGCGTTGAATATAAGAATGTAATATGTCAGCATAAGTGTAGGTGTCTGTTTACTTTAGATGAAATAGCGTTACCGCAATCGGCGTTGCATATAAGAATGTAATATGTCAGCATAAGTGTAGGTGTCTGTTTACTTTAGATGAAATAGCGTTAACGCAATACTAGTTGAATATAAGAATGTAATATGTCAGCATGAGTGTAGGTGTCTGTTTAGTTTAGATGAAATAGCGTTAACGCAATACTAGTTGAATATAAGAATGTAATATGACAGCATGAGTGTAGGTGTTACTTTAGTTGAAATAGCGTTAACGCAATACTCGGTGAATATAAGAATGTAATATGACAGCATAAGTGTAGGTGTCTGTTTACTTTAGATGAAATAGCGTTAACGCAATACTAGTTGAATATAAGAATGTAATATGACAGCATAAGTGTAGGTGTCTGTTTACTTTAGATGAAATAACGTTAACGCAATACTAGTTGAATATAAGAATGTAATATGTCAGCATAAGTGTAGGTGTCTGTTTACTTTAGATGAAATAGCGTTAACGCAATCGGCGTTGAATATAAGAATGTAATATGACAACATAAGTGTAGGTGTCTGTTTACTTTAGTTGAAATAGCGTTACCGCAATCGGCGTTGAATATAAGAATGTAATATGTCAGCATAAGTGTAGGTGTCTGTTTACTTTAGATGAAATAGCGTTACCGCAATCGGCGTTGAATATAAGAATGTAATATGACAACATAAGTGTAGGTGTCTGTTTACTTTAATTGAAACAGCGTTAACGCAATCGGCGTTGAATATAAGAATGTAATATGTCAGCATAAGTGTAGGTGTCTGTTAACTTTAATTGAAACAGCGTTAACGCAATCGGCGTTGAATATAAGAATGTAATATGTCAGCATAAGTGTAGGTGTCTGTTTACTTTAGATGAAATAGCGTTACCGCAATCGGCGTTGAATATAAGAATGTAATATGACAACATAAGTGTAGGTGTCTGTTTACTTTAATTAAAACAGCGTTAACGCAATCGGCGTTGAATATAAGAATGTAATATGTCTGCATAAGTGTAGGTGTCTGTTTACTTTAATTGAAATAGCGTTACCGCAATCGGCGTTGAATATAAGAATGTAATATGTCAGCATAAGTGTAGGTGTCTGTTTACTTTAATTGAAATAGCGTTAACGCAATACTCGTTGAATATAAGAATGTTATATGTCAGCATAAGTGGAAGTGTCTGTTTACTTTAGATGAAATAGCGTTAACGCAATCGGCGTTGAATATAAGAATGTTATATGACAACATAAGTGTAGGTGTCTGTTTACTTTAGATGAAATAGCGTTACCGCAATCGGCGTTGAATATAAGAATGTAATATGACAACATAAGTGTAGGTGTCTGTTTACTTTAGATGAAATAGCGTTAACGCAATCGGCGTTGAATATTAGAATGTAATATGACAACATAAGTGTAGGTGTCTGTTTACTTTAGATGAAATAGCGTTACCGCAATCGGCGTTGAATATAAGAATGTAATATGACAACATAAGTGTAGGTGTCTGTTTACTTTAGATGAAATAGCGTTACCGCAATCGGCGTTGAATATAAGAATGTAATATGTCAGCATAAGTGTAGGTGTCTGTTTACTTTAGGTGAAATAGCGTTACCGCAATCGGCGTTGAATATAAGAATGTAATATGACAACATAAGTGTAGGTGTCTGTTTACTTTAATTAAAACAGCGTACACGCAATCGGCGTTGAATATAAGAATGTAATATGTCAGCATAAGTGTAAGTGTCTGTTTACTTTAATTGAAATAGCGTTACCGCAATCGGCGTTGAATATAAGAATGTAATATGGCAGCATAAGTGTAGGTGTCTGTTTACTTTAATTGAAATAGCGTTAACGCAATACTCGTTGAATATAAGAATGTAATATGTCAGCATAAGTGTAGGTGTCTGTTTACTTTAGATGAAATAGCGTTAACGCATTACTCGTTGAATATAAGAATGTAATATGTCAGCATAAGTGTAGGTGTCTGTTTACTTTAGTTGAAATAGCGTTACCGCAATCGGCGTTGAATATAAGAATGTAATATGACAGCATAAGTGTAGGTGTCTGTTTACTTTAGATGAAATAGCGTTAACGCAATCGGCGTTGAATATAAGAATGTAATATGACAACATAAGTGTAGGTGTCTGTTTACTTTAGATGAAATAGCGTTAACGCAATCGGCGTTGAATATAAGAATGTAATATGTCAGCATAAGTGTAGGTGTCTGTTTACTTTAGATGAAATAGCGTTACCGCAATCGGCGTTGAATATAAGAATGTAATATGACAACATAAGTGTAGGTGTCTGTTTACTTTAGATGAAATAGCGTTACCGCAATCGGCGTTGAATATAAGAATGTTATATGTCAGCATAAGTGTAGGTGTCTGTTTACTTTAGATGAAATAGCGTTAACGCAATACTAGTTGAATATAAGAATGTAATATGTCAGCATAAGTGTAGGTGTCTGTTTACTTTAGATGAAATAGCGTTAACGCAATCGGCGTTGAATATAAGAATGTAATATGACAACATAAGTGTAGGTGTCTGTTTACTTTAATTGAAACAGCGTTAACGCAATCGGCGTTGAATATAAGAATGTAATATGTCAGCATAAGTGTAGGTGTCTGTTTACTTTAAATGAAATAGCGTTACCGCAATCGGCGTTGAATATAAGAATGTAATATGTCAGCATAAGTGTAGGTGTCTGTTTACTTTAAATGAAATAGCGTTACCGCAATCGGCATTGAATATAAGAATGTAATATGTCAGCATAAGTGTAGGTGTCTGTTTACTTTAGTTGAAATAGCGTTACCGCAATCGGCGTTGAATATAAGAATGTAATATGTCAGCATAAGTGTAGGTGTCTGTTTACTTTAGATGAAATAGCGTTACCGCAATCGGCGTTGAATATAAGAATGTAATATGTCAGCATAAGTGTAGGTGTCTGTTTACTTTAATTGAAACAGCGTTAACGCAATCGGCGTTGAATATAAGAATGTAATATGTCAGCATAAGTGTAGGTGTCTGTTTACTTTAATTGAAACAGCGTTAACGCAATCGGCGTTGAATATAAGAATGTTATATGTCAGCATAAGTGTAGGTGTCTGTTTACTTTAGATGAAATAGCGTTACCGCAATCGGCGTTGAATATAAGAATGTAATATGTCAGCATAAGTGTAGGTGTCTGTTTACTTTAATTGAAATAGCGTTACCGCAATCGGCGTTGAATATAAGAATGTAATATGTCAGCATAAGTGTAGGTGTCTGTTTACTTTAATTGAAATAGCGTTACCGCAATCGGCGTTGAATATAAGAATGTAATATGTCAGCATAAGTGTAGGTGTCTGTTTACTTTAATTGAAATAGCGTTAACGCAATACTCGTTGAATATAAGAATGTAATATGTCAGCATAAGTGTAGGTGTCTGTTTACTTTAATTGAAATAGCGTTACCGCAATCGGCGTTGAATATAAGAATGTAATATGTCAGCATAAGTGTAGGTGTCTGTTTACTTTAATTGAAATAGCGTTAACGCAATACTCGTTGAATATAAGAATGTAATATGTCAGCATAAGTGTAGGTGTCTGTTTACTTTAATTGAAATAGCGTTACCGCAATCGGCGTTGAATATAAGAATGTAATATGTCAGCATAAGTGTAGGTGTCTGTTTACTTTAATTGAAATAGCGTTAACGCAATACTCGTTGAATATAAGAATGTAATATGTCAGCATAAGTGTAGGTGTCTGTTTACTTTAATTGAAATAGCGTTACCGCAATCGGCGTTGAATATAAGAATGTAATATGTCAGCATAAGTGTAGGTGTCTGTTTACTTTAATTGAAATAGCGTTAACGCAATACTCGTTGAATATAAGAATGTAATATGTCAGCATAAGTGTAGGTGTCTGTTTACTTTAATTGAAATAGCGTTACCGCAATCGGCGTTGAATATAAGAATGTAATATGTCAGCATAAGTGTAGGTGTCTGTTTACTTTAATTGAAACAGCGTTAACGCAATCGGCGTTGAATATAAGAATGTAATATGTCAGCATAAGTGTAGGTGTCTGTTTACTTTAGATGAAATAGCGTTACCGCAATCGGCGTTGAATATAAGAATGTAATATGTCAGCATAAGTGTAGGTGTCTGTTTACTTTAGTTGAAATAGCGTTTACGCAATACTCGTTGAATATAAGAATGTAATATGTCAGCATAAGTGTAGGTGTCTGTTTACTTTAATTGAAATAGCGTTACCGCAATCGGCGTTGAATATAAGAATGTAATATGTCAGCATAAGTGTAGGTGTCTGTTTACTTTAATTGAAATAGCGTTAACGCAATACTCGTTGAAGAAAAGAATGTAATATGTCAGCATAAGTGTAGGTGTCTGTTTACTTTAATTGAAATAGCGTTACCGCAATCGGCGTTGAATATAAGAATGTAATATGTCAGCATAAGTGTAGGTGTCTGTTTACTTTAAATGAAATAGCGTTACCGCAATACTAGTTGAATATAAGAATGTAATATGTCAGCATAAGTGTAGGTGTCTGTTTACTTTAGATGAAATAGCGTTACCGCAATCGGCGTTGAATATAAGAATGTAATATGTCAGCATAAGTGTAGGTGTCTGTTTACTTTAATTGAAATAGGGTTACCGCAATACTAGTTGAATATAAGAATGTAATATGTCAGCATAAGTGTAGGTGTCTGTTTACTTTAGATGAAATAGCGTTAACGCAATACTAGTTGAATATAAGAATGTAATATGTCAGCATAAGTGTAGGTGTCTGTTTACTTTAGATGAAATAGCGTTACCGCAATCGGCGTTGAATATAAGAATGTAATATGTCAGCATAAGTGTAGGTGTCTGTTTACTTTAGTTGAAATAGCGTTAACGCAATCGGCGTTGAATATAAGAATGTAATATGACAACATAAGTGTAGGTGTCTGTTTACTTTAATTGAAACAGCGTTAACGCAATCGGCGTTGAATATAAGAATGTAATATGTCAGCATAAGTGTAGGTGTCTGTTTACTTTAGATGAAATAGCGTTAACGCAATCGGCGTTGAATATAAGAATGTAATATGACAACATAAGTGTAGGTATCTGTTTACTTTAGATGAAATAGCGTTAACGCAATCGGCGTTGAATATAAGAATGTAATATGGAAAACATAAGTGTAGGTGTCTGTTTACTTTAATTGAAACAGCGTTAACGCAATCGGCGTTGAATATAAGAATGTAATATGACAACATAAGTGTAGGTATCTGTTTACTTTAGATGAAATAGCGTTAACGCAATCGGCGTTGAATATAAGAATGTAATATGACAACATAAGTGTAGGTGTCTGTTTACTTTAGATGAAATAGCGTTAACGCAATCGGCGTTGAATATAAGAATGTAATATGACAACATAAGTGTAGGTGTCTGTTTACTTTAATTGAAACAGCGTTAACGCAATCGGCGTTGAATATAAGAATGTAATATGTCAGCATAAGTGTAGGTGTCTGTTTACTTTAGTTGAAATAGCGTTAACGCAATCGGCGTTGAATATAAGAATGTAATATGACAACATAAGTGTAGGTGTCTGTTTACTTTAGTTGAAATAGCGTTAACGCAATCGGCGTTGAATATAAGAATGTAATATGTCAGCATAAGTGTAGGTGTCTGTTTACTTTAGATGAAATAGCGTTAACGCAATCGGCGTTGAATATAAGAATGTAATATGACAACATAAGTGTAGGTGTCTGTTTACTTTAGATGAAATAGCGTTAACGCAATCGGCGTTGAATATAAGAATGTAATATGACAGCATAAGTGTAGGTGTCTGTTTACTTTAGATAAAATAGCGTTAACGCAATCGGCGTTGAATATAAGAATGTAATATGACAACATAAGTGTAGGTGTCTGTTTACTTTAGTTGAAACAGCGTTAACGCAATCGGCGTTGAATATAAGAATGTAATATGTCAGCATAAGTGTAGGTGTCTGTTTACTTTAATTGAAACAGCGTTAACGCAATCGGCGTTGAATATAAGAATGTAATATGTCAGCATAAGTGTAGGTGTCTGTTTACTTTAATTGAAATAGCGTTACCGCAATCGGCGTTGAATATAAGAATGTAATATGTCAGCATAAGTGTAGGTGTCTGTTTACTTTAAATGAAATAGCGTTACCGCAATCGGCGTTGAATATAAGAATGTAATATGTCAGCATAAGTGTAGGTGTCTGTTTACTTTAGATGAAATAGCGTTACCGCAATCGGCGTTGAATATAAGAATGTAATATGTCAGCATAAGTGTAGGTGTCTGTTTACTTTAGATGAAATAGCGTTAACGCAATCGGCGTTGAATATAAGAATGTAATATGACAACATAAGTGTAGGTGTCTGTTTACTTTAATTGAAACAGCGTTAACGCAATCGGCGTTGAATATAAGAATGTAATATGTCAGCATAAGTGTAGGTGTCTGTTTACTTTAGATGAAATAGCGTTACCGCAATCGGCGTTGAATATAAGAATGTAATATGACAGCATAAGTGTAGGTGTCTGTTTACTTTAGATGAAATAGCGTTACCGCAATCGGCGTTGAATATAAGAATGTAATATGTCAGCATAAGTGTAGGTGTCTGTTTACTTTAGATTAAATAGCGTTACCGCAATCGGCGTTAAATATAAGAATGTAATATGTCAGCATAAGTGTAGGTGTCTGTTTACTTTAGATTAAATAGCGTTAACGCAATCGGCGTTGAATATAAGAATGTAATATGTCAGCATAAGTGTAGGTGTCTGTTTACTTTAGATGAAATAGCGTTACCGCAATCGGCGTTGAATATAAGAATGTAATATGACAGCATGAGTGTAGGTGTCTGTTTACTTTAGATTAAATAGCGTTACCGCAATCGGCGTTGAATATAAGAATGTAATATGACAGCATAAGTGCAGGTGTCTGTTTACTTTAGTTGAAATAGCGTTAACGCAATCGGCGTTGAATATAAGAATGTAATATGTCAGCATAAGTGTAGGTGTGTTTACTTTAGTTGAAATAGCGTTAACGCAATCGGCGTTGCATATAAGAATGTAATATGTCAGCATAAGTGTAGGTGTCTGTTTACTTTAGTGAAATAGCGTTAACGCAATCGGCGTTGAATATAAGAATGTAATATGTCAGCATAAGTGTAGGTGTGTTTACTTTAGTTGAAATAGCGTTAACGCAATCGGCGTTGCATATAAGAATGTAATATGTCAGCATAAGTGTAGGTGTCTGTTTACTTTAGATGAAATAGCGTTAACGCAATCGGCGTTGAATATAAGAATGTAATATGTCAGCATAAGTGTAGGTGTGTTTACTTTAGTTGAAATAGCGTTAACGCAATCGGCGTTGCATATAAGAATGTAATATGACAGCATTAGTGTAGGTGTCTGTTTACTTTAGTTGAAATAGCGTTAACGCAATCGGCGTTGCATATAAGAATGTAATATGACAACATAAGTGTAGGTGTCTGTTTACTTTAATTGAAACAGCGTTAACGCAATCGGCGTTGAATATAAGAATGTAATATGTCAGCATAAGTGAAGGTGTGTTTACTTTAGTTGAAATAGCGTTAACGCAATCGGCGTTGAATATAAGAATGTAATATGTCAGCATAAGTGTAGGTGTCTGTTTACTTTAGATGAAATAGCGTTACCGCAATCGGCGTTGAATATAAGAATGTAATATGTCAGCATAAGTGTAGGTGTCTGTTTACTTTAGATGAAATAGCGTTACCGCAATCGGCGTTGAATATAAGAATGTAATATGTCAGCATAAGTGTAGGTGTCTGTTTACTTTAGATTAAATAGCGTTAACGCAATCGGCGTTAAATATAAGAATGTAATATGTCAGCATAAGTGTAGGTGTCTGTTTACTTTAGATGAAATAGCGTTACCGCAATCGGCGTTGAATATAAGAATGTAATATGTCAGCATAAGTGTAGGTGTCTGTTTACTTTAGATTAAAAAGCGTTAACGCAATCGGCGTTGAATATAAGAATGTAATATGTCAGCATAAGTGTAGGTGTCTGTTTACTTTAGATGAAATAGCGTTACCGCAATCGGCGTTGAATATAAGAATGTAATATGTCAGCATAAGTGTAGGTGTCTGTTTACTTTAGATGAAATAGCGTTACCGCAATCGGCGTTGAATATAAGAATGTAATATGACAGCATAAGTGTAGGTGTCTGTTTACTTTAGATGAAATAGCGTTACCGCAATCGGCGTTGAATATAAGAATGTAATATGTCAGCATAAGTGTAGGTGTCTGTTTACTTTAGATTAAATAGCGTTACCGCAATCGGCGTTGAATATAAGAATGTAATATGTCAGCATAAGTGTAGGTGTCTGTTTACTTTAGATTAAATAGCGTTAACGCAATCGGCGTTGAATATAAGAATGTAATATGTCAGCATGAGTGTAGGTGTCTGTTTACTTTAGATTAAATAGCGTTACCGCAATCGGCGTTGAATATAAGAATGTAATATGACAGCATTAGTGCAGGTGTCTGTTTACTTTAGTTGAAATAGCGTTAACGCACTCGGCGTTGAATATAAGAATGTAATATGACAGCATTAGTGTAGGTGTCTGTTTACTTTAGTTGAAATAGCGTTAACGCAATCGGCGTTGAGTATAAGAATGTAATATGACAGCATAAGTGTAGGTGTCTGTTTACTTTAGTTGAAATAGCGTTAACGCAATCGGCGTTGAATATAAGAATGTAATATGTCAGCATAAGTGTAGGTGTCTGTTTACTTTAGTTGAAATAGCGTTAACGCAATCGGCGTTGAATATAAGAATGTAATATGACAGCATAAGTGTAGGTGTCTGTTTACTTTAGTTGAAACAGCGTTAACGCAATCGGCGTTGAATATAAGAATGTAATATGACAGCATAAGTGTAGGTTTCTGTTTACTTTAGTTGAAATAGCGTTAACGCAATCGGCGTTGAATATAAGAATGTAATATGACAGCATAAGTGTAGGTGTCTGTTTACTTTAGTTGAAACAGCGTTAACGCAATCGGCGTTGAATATAAGAATGTAATATGACAGCATAAGTGTAGGTTTCTGTTTACTTTAGTTGAAATAGCGTTAACGCAATCGTTGAGTATAAGAATGTAATATGACAGCATTAGTGTAGGTGTTTGTTTACTTTAGATGAAATAGCGTTAACGCAATCGGCGTTGAATATAAGAATGTAATATGTCAGCATAAGTGTAGGTGTCTGTTTACTTTAGATGAAATAGCGTTAACGCAATCGGCGTTGAATATAAGAATGTAATATGTCAGCATAAGTGTAGGTGTCTGTTTACTTTAGATGAAATAGCGTTAACGCAATCGGCGTTAAATATAAGAATGTAATATGTCAGCATAAGTGTAGGTGTGTTTACTTTAGTTGAAATAGCGTTAACGCAATCGGCGTTGCATATAAGAATGTAATATGTCAGCATAAGTGTAGGTGTCTGTTTACTTTAGATGAAATAGCGTTAACGCAATCGGCGTTGAATATAAGAATGTAATATGTCAGCATAAGTGTAGGTGTGTTTACTTTAGTTGAAATAGCGTTAACGCAATCGGCGTTGCATATAAGAATGTAATATGACAGCATTAGTGTAGGTGTCTGTTTACTTTAGTTGAAATAGCGTTAACGCAATCGGCGTTGAATATAAGAATGTAATATGTCAGCATAAGTGTAGGTGTCTGTTTACTTTAGTTGAAATAGCGTTAACGCAATCGGCGTTGAATATAAGAATGTAATATGACAGCATAAGTGTAGGTGTCTGTTTACTTTAGATGAAATAGCGTTAACGCAATCGGCGTTGAATATAAGAATGTAATATGTCAGCATAAGTGTAGGTGTGTTTACTTTAGTTGAAATAGCGTTAACGCAATCTGCGTTGCATATAAGAATGTAATATGTCAGCATAAGTGTAGGTGTCTGTTTACTTTAGATGAAATAGCGTTAACGCAATCGGCGTTGAATATAAGAATGTAATATGTCAGCATAAGTGTAGGTGTGTTTACTTTAGTTGAAATAGCGTTAACGCAATCGGCGTTGCATATAAGAATGTAATATGTCAGCATTAGTGTAGGTGTCTGTTTACTTTAGTTGAAATAGCGTTAACGCAATCGGCGTTGAATATAAGAATGTAATATGACAGCATAAGTGTAGGTGTCTGTTTACTGTAGTTGAAATAGCGTTAACGCAATACTCGTTGAATATAAGAATGTAATATGTCAGCATTAGTGAAGGTGTCTGTTTACTTTAGTTGAAATAGCGTTAACGCAATCGGCGTTGAATATAAGAATGTAATATGACAGCATAAGTGTATAGGTGTCTGTTTACTTTAGTTGAAATAGCGTTAACGCAATCGGCGTTGAATATAAGAATGTAATATGACAGCATAAGTGTAGGTGTCTGTTTACTGTAGTTGAAATAGCGTTAACGCAATACTAGTTGAATATAAGAATGTAATATGACAGCATAAGTGTAGGTGTCTGTTTACTTTAGATGAAATAGCGTTAACGCAATCGGCGTTGAATATAAGAATGTAATATGTCAGCATAAGTGTAGGTGTCTGTTTACTTTAGATGAAATAGCGTTACCGCAATCGGCGTTGAATATAAGAATGTAATATGACAGCATAAGTGTAGGTGTCTGTTTACTTTAGATGAATTAGCGTTAACGCAATCGGCGTTGAATATAAGAATGTAATATGTCAGCATAAGTGTAGGTGTCTGTTTACTTTAGATGAAATAGCGTTACCGCAATCGGCGTTGAATATAAGAATGTAATATGTCAGCATAAGTGTAGGTGTCGGTTTACTTTAGATGAAATAGCGTTACCGCAATCGGCGTTGAATATAAGAATGTAATATGTCAGCATAAGTGTAGGTGTCTGTTTACTTTAGATGAAACAGCGTTAACGCAATCGGCGTTGAATATAAGAATGTAATATGTCAGCATAAGTGTAGGTGTCTGTTTACTTTAGATTAAATAGCGTTAACGCAATCGGCGTTGAATATAAGAATGTAATATGTCAGCATGAGTGTAGGTGTCTGTTTACTGTAGTTGAAATAGCGGTAACGCACTACTCGTTGAGTATAAGAATGTAATATGACAGCATGAGTGTAGGTGTCTGTTTACTGTAGTTGAAATAGCGGTAACGCACTACTCGTTGAGTATAAGAATGTAATATGACAGCATGAGTGTAGGTGTCTGTTTACTTTAATTGAAATAGCGTTAACGCAATCGGCGTTGAATATAAGAATGTAATATGTCAGCATAAGTGTAGGTGTCGGTTTACTTTAGATAAAATAGCGTTAACGCAATCGGCGTTGAATATAAGAATGTAATATGTCAGCATAAGTGTAGGTGTCTGTTTACTTTAGATGAAATAGCGTTAACGCAATCGGCGTTGAATATAAGAATGTAATATGTCAGCATAAGTGTAGGTGTCTGTTTACTTTAGATGAAATAGCGTTAACGCAATCGGCGTTGAATATAAGAATGTAATATGTCAGCATAAGTGTAGGTGTCGGTTTACTTTAGATGAAATAGCGTTAACGCAATCGGCGTTGAATATAAGAATGTAATATGTCAGCATAAGTGTAGGTGTCTGTTTACTTTAGATGAAATAGCGTAACCGCAATCGGCGTTGAATATAAGAATGTAATATGTCAGCATAAGTGTAGGTGTCTGTTTACTTTAGATGAAATAGCGTTAACGCAATCGGCGTTGAATATAAGAATGTAATATGTCAGCATAAGTGTAGGTGTCTGTTTACTTTAGATGAAATAGCGTTAACGCAATCGGCGTTGAATATAAGAATGTAATATGTCAGCATAAGTGTAGGTGTCGGTTTACTTTAGATGAAATAGCGTTAACGCAATCGGCGTTGAATATAAGAATGTAATATGACAGCATAAGTGTAGGTGTCTGTTTACTTTAGATGAAATAGCGTTAACGCAATCGGCGTTGAATATAAGAATGTAATATGTCAGCATAAGTGTAGGTGTCTGTTTACTTTAATTGAAACAGCGTTACCGCAATCGGCGTTGAATATAAGAATGTAATATGTCAGCATAAGTGTAGGTGTCTGTTTACTTTAGATTGAATAGCGTTAACGCAATCGGCGTTGAATATAAGAATGTAATATGACAGCATAAGTGTAGGTGTCTGTTTACTTTAGATTAAATAGCGTTAACGCAATCGGCGTTGAATATAAGAATGTAATATGACAGCATGAGTGTAGGTGTCTGTTTACTGTAGTTGAAATAGCGGTAACGCACTACTCGTTGAGTATAAGAATGTAATATGACAGCATGAGTGTAGGTGTCTGTTTACTTTAGTTGAAATAGCGTTAACGCAATACTCGTTGAGTATAAGAATGTAATATGACAGCATGAGTGTAGGCGTCTGTTTACTTTAGTTGAAATAGCGTTAACGCAATACTCGTTGAATATAAGAATGTAATATGACAGCATGAGTGTAGGTGTCTGTTTACTTTAATTGAAATAGCGTTAACGCAATACTCGTTGAGTATAAGATTAAGAATGTAATATGACAGCATGAGTGAAGGTATCTGTTTACTTTAATTGAAATAGCGTTAACGCAATAGTCGTTGAGTATAAGAATGTAATATGACAGCGTGAGTGAAGGTATCTGTTTACTTTAGTTGAAACAGCGTTAACGCAATACTCGTTGAGTATAAGAATGTAATATGACAGCATAAGTGTAGGTGTCTGTTTACTTTAATTGAAATAGCGTTAACGCAATACTCGTTGAGTATAAGAATGTAATATGACAGCATGAGTGAAGGTATCTGTTTACTTTAGTTGAAACAGCGTGCACGCAATTGGCGTTGCATATAAGAATGTAATATGACAGCACGAGTGTAGGTATCTGTTTACTTTATTTAAAATAGCGTTCACGCAAATGGCGTTTAATCTAATAATGTAATATGACAGCATGAGTGTAGGTATCTGTTTACTTTATTTAAAATAGCGTTCACGCAAATGGCGTTTAATCTAATAATGTAATATGACAGCTTGAGAGTAGGACTGTAGGTACCTGAATAGTTTAGTTGAAACAGCGTTAACGCAATACCCGTTGAACATAAGAATGTAATATGACAGCATGTGTAGGTATCTGTTTACTTTAGTTTAAACAGCGTGCACGCAATAAGCGTTGAATATAAGAATGTAATATGACAGCTTGAGAGTAGGACTGTAGGTATCTGGATAGTTTAGTTGAAACAGCGTTAACGCAATACCCGTTGAACATAAGAATGTAATATGACAGCATAAGTGTAGGTATCTGTTTACTTTAGTTGAAACAGCGTGCACGCAATAAGCGTTGAATATAAGAATGTAATATGACAGCATGAGAGTAGGACTGTAGGTATCTGAATAGTTTAGTTGAAACAGCGTTAACGCAATACCCGTTGAACATAAGAATGTAATATGACAGCATAAGTGTAGGTATCTGTTTACTTTAGTTGAAACACCGTACACGCAATTGGCGTTGGATATAAGAATGTAATATGACAGCACGAGTGTAGGTATCTGTTTACTTTAGTTGAAATAGCGTTTACGCAATTGGCGTTACATATAAGAATGTAATATGACAGCATGAGTGTAGGTATCTAATTACTTTAGTTGCAACAGCGTGCACGCAATTGGCGTTGCATATAAGAATGTTATATGACAACATGAGTGTTATATCTCTTTACTTTAGTTGAAACAGCGTGCACGCAATTGGCGTTGCATATAAGAATGTAATATGACAGCATGAGTGTAGGTGTCTGTTTACTTTAGTTGAAATAGCGTTAACGCAATACTCGTTGAGTATAAGAATGTAATATGACAGCATGCGTGTAGGTGTCTGTTTACTTTAGTTGAAATAGCGTTAACGCAATACTCGTTAAGTATAAGAATGTAGTATGACAGCATGAGTGTAGGTGTCTGTTTACTTTAGTTGAAATAGCGTTAACGCAATACTCGTTGAGTATAAGAATGTAATATGACAGCATGAGTGTAGGTGTCTGTTTACTTTAGTTGAAATAGCGTTAACGCAATACTCGTTAAGTATAAGAATGTAGTATGACAGCATGAGTGTAGGTGTCTGTTTACTTTAGTTGAAATAGCGTTAACGCAATACTCGTTGAATATAAGAATGTAATATGACAGCATGAGTGTAGGTGTATGTTTACTTTAGTTGAAATAGCGTTAACGCAATACTCGTTGAGTATAAGAATGTAATATGTCAGCATGAGTGTAGGTGTCTGTTTACTTTAGTTGAAATAGCGTTAACGCAATACTCGTTGAATATAAGAATGTAATATGACAGCATGAGTGTAGATGTCTGTTTACTTTAGTTGAAATAGCGTTAACGCAATACTCGTTGAATATAAGAATGTAGTATGACAGCATGAGTGTAGGTGTCTGTTTACTTTAGTTGAAATAGCGTTAACGCAATACTCGTTGAATATAAGAATGTAATATGACAGCATGAGTGTAGGTGTCTGTTTACTTTAGTTGAAATAGCGTTAACGCAATACTCGTTGATAATAAGAATGTAGTATGACAGCATGAGTGTAGGTGTCTGTTTACTTTAATTGAAATAGCGTTAACGCAATACTCGTTGAATATAAGAATTTAATATGACAGCATGAGTGTAGGTGTCTGTTTACTTTAGTTGAAATAGCGTTAACGCAATACTCGTTGAATATAAGAATGTAATATGACAGCATGAGTGTAGGTGTCTGTTTACTTTAGTTGAAATAGCGTTAACGCAATACTCGTTGAATATAAGAATGTAGTATGACAGCATGAGTGTAGGTGTCTGTTTACTTTAGTTGAAATAGCGTTAACGCAATACTCGTTGAATATAAGAATGTAATATGACAGCATGAGTGTAGGTGTCTGTTTACTTTAGTTGAAATAGCGTTAACGCAATACTCGTTGAATATAAGAATGTAGTATGACAGCATGAGTGCAGGGGTCTGTTTACTTTAATTGAAATAGCGTTAACGCAATACTCGTTGAGTATAAGAATGTAGTATGACAGCATGAGTGTAGGTGTATGTTTACTTTAGTTGAAATAGCGTTAACGCAATACTCGTTGAATATAAGAATGTAGTATGACAGCATGAGTGTAGGTGTCTGTTTACTTTAATTGAAATAGCGTTAACGCAATACTCGTTGAGTATAAGAATGTAGTATGACAGCATGAGTGTAGGTGTCTGTTTACTTTAGTTGAAATAGCGTTAACGCAATACTCGTTGAGTATAATAATGTAATATGACAGCATGAGTGTAGGTGTCTGTTTACTTTAGTTGAAATAGCGTTAACGCAATACTCGTTGAGTATAAGAATGTAGTATGACAGCATGAGTGTAGGTGTCTGTTTACTTTAGTTGAAATAGCGTTAACGCAATACTCGTTGAGTATAAGAATGTAGTATGACAGCATGAGTGTAGGTGTCTGTTTACTTTAGTTGAAATAGCGTTAACGCAATACTCGTTGAGTATTAGAATGTAGTATGACAGCATGAGTGTAGGTGTCTGTTAACTTTAGTTGAAATAGCGTTAACGCAATACTCGTTGAGTATAAGAATGTAGTATGACAGCATGAGTGTAGGTGTCTGTTTACTTTAGTTCAATAGCGTTAACGCAATACTCGTTGAGTATAAGAATGTAGTATGACAGCATGAGTGTATGTGTCTGTTTACTTTAGTTGAAATAGCGTTAACGCAATACTCGTTGAGTATAAGAATGAAGTATGACAGCATAAGTGTAGGTGTCTGTTTACTTTAATTGAAATAGCGTTAACGCAATACTCGTTGAGTATAAGAATGTAATATGACAGCATAAGTGTAGGTGTCTGTTTACTTTTAGTTGAAATAGCGTTAACGCAATACTCGTTGAGTATAAGAATGAAGTATGACAGCATAAGTGTAGGTGTCTGTTTACTTTAATTGAAATAGCGTTAACGCAATACTCGTTGAGTATAAGAATGTAATATGACAGCATAAGTGTAGGTGTCTGTTTACTTTAGTTGAGATAGCGTTAACGCAATCGGCGTTGAATATAAGAATGTAATATGACAGCTCGAGTGTAGGTGTCTGTTTACTTTAGTTGAAATAGCGTTAACGCAATCGGCGTTGAATATAAGAATGCAATATGACAGCATAGGTGTAGGTGTCTGTTTACTTTAGTTGAAATAGCGTTAACGCAATCGGCGTTGAATATAAGAATGTAATATGACAGCTCGAGTGTAGGTGTCTGTTTACTTTAGTTGAAATAGCGTTAACGCAATCGGCGTTGAATATAAGAATGTAATATGACAGCATGAGTGTAGGTGTCTGTTTACTTTAGTTGAAATAGCGTTAACGCAATCGGCGTTGAATATAAGAATGTAATATGTCAGCATAAGTGTAGGTGTCTGTTTACTTTAGTTGAAACAGCGTTAACGCAATTGGCGTTGCACATAAGAATGTAATATGACAGCATAAGTGTAGGTGTCTGTTTACTTTAGTTGAAATAGCGTTAACGCAATACTCGTTGAATATAAGAATGTTATATGACAGCATGAGTGTAGGTGTCTGTTTACTTTAGTTGAAATAGCGTTAACGCAATACTCGTTGAGTATAAGAATGTAATATGACAGCATGAGTGTAGGTGTCTGTTTACTTTAGTTAAAATAGCGTTAACGCAATACTCGTTGAGTATAAGAATGTAATATGACAGCATGAGTGTAGGTGTCTATTTTCTTTAGTTGAAATAGCGTTAACGCAATACTCGTTGAGTATAAGAATGTAATATGACAGCATGAGTGTAGGTGTCTGTTTACTTTAGTTGAAATAGCGTTAACGCAATCGGCGTTGAATACAAGAATGTAATTTGACAGCATAAGTGTAGGTGTCTGTTTACTTTAGTTGAAATAGCGTTAACGCAATCGGCGTTGAATATAAGAATGTAATATGACACAACGCAAACATATAAAATTAACATTCACTGTAATACTAAATAAACACAGCCATTTTCACTATAATATAGTGAAAATTATCAATATTATTGATTTGTAAGCGTTGTGTGCACGCACATAAGTTTATTAAAATGATATATTTTTATTACTTGTGACTACATGACTCCATCCCAATAAAAATAGCTTTATAAATCTTGATTTTTCGCCTCGAAATTTTATGAAGACTTATAGCTTTTTAAAATTTCTGCTCGTTATGGACTCTTGCTTTATTGAAAACGTTAACTTTTTGCCTAGCATTTTTTATTTTCATTATGGCTGCCCTTATGAAAACCATAATTATATTATGTTAATTTTATTATTCACATTTTCAATACTGTGCAGCAATCTCCAGATATTAGTTAGTTTTAGTAAAATTACGTTGGTTCAATATTATCGCATAATAGTCTAATTTTATCCAAACGTACTACCACCGGTACGTTTATCCTTTTTAATCATTCGAAAGATTTGTTATTGATTATTGAATATACCATTTTGAAGATATGAACAAAAAGTCTTAAATTTTCACACTTGTCGAGCTTATTGTGACGAACACGTAAATTTCAAAAGGTTTTTATTGTGAGACTAGCCACCCTGGTTGAAATAGAAACTTATACCTTGTTCACACTTTGCCCACTAACAGAAGTTAGGGTACTAACAGAAGTTAAGAAAGTAATGTGAACGGACGGAACGCAGTTAGCCTAACCTATGTTAAGCACTAACTTCGTTTGGGGAACGTGAACAAGGTATTACCTCGTACACAAGTCGGTGTCTAGTGTCTAGCTTATCTGGGAGGTCGTGGTTGTACAGTGAGTGAGTGAGTCAGCCGAGTGTTGGCCGGGCTGGAGATTGTCTGCGGCGGCCTGCTTAGCTGGGTTGCACTGCTAGAACAATTGCGCATATTATATCACATATTGTAATTGTGTAGGTTTTCACGGACAAGGCCCTATTTATGTCGTTTTTGGGTTAAGACCATTTATAGCAACACATAAGAATATTCAATTATATTATTAATAATAATTTTTTCTAGGAATCCCTGTTAGGGTCCACACCAGCTTTACCTGATGTGTCTCTCTACAGGTGACTTATGTGGTTTGTTAGGGTGTTTGGATAGTTAGGAAGGAATGTCCGAGGGCTGATAGTATGACTCAGTCCCAGCATTCGCCTTTACGACTGAGGAAAACCTCGGAAAAACCATCAGTCAGGACTGCCGGTGGCCGGAATCGAACTGGCGACCTCCCGAATTAGTCTCGCGTCTTACCGCTGAGCCATCTCTATCGATATTATATTTATTGACCTTTCGTCGGAATTGTACGCAACGTTTTGAAAATATTCTTTGGAATATATTTCAATACACATCCAAAGAAGTGGAAAAATTAATAAACAGAAACTAGTCAAACTATACTAATAGGTACCGATCAAGAGTTAAGTTAAGCAGTTTGGAACCAAAAATGACATAATAACACAGACTTACCTTCTAAATGAGTATAGGACGGGGTCAAAAGGAAATGCTTATTATAAACAGTTCGTGTCCATATTTTAAAAGTGAAGAAACGGGACAGTTAATGGGACAGTTAGCCGAACAGTTAGCCCGACAGTTAGCCGGCCTATCAGTTAGTATACTATATGTGGTTCATAGCTGTGTAGATTGTAAGGGTTCTGGGGCAGAGCCCCAGCCGCCAGAGGCGACATTTTTGCTGCCTATTTGTATTTTGAAGCTGTCTTCAAGACATCATTCACAATGATCATTTACAATGATCTGAGGAAGCAAGAGAGGTTCATTTTGGGTGAATATGATCGTGTCAAATTTAAATATCAATTTATTTATCGTGATACAGTTTTCATAAGTTACGAATCGGCGTGAAATCGGTACATTTGTAAAAAAAACGGGACACAACAACGTCCCGATCAAGAATTGTGGGGACACCGGGTCCCTGAAAAAACGGGACAAGTCTCTAAAAAACGGCCTATAGCCTTGTATTATGTTGCTGGGCTTCCTACCCACCTACCGGTGGATTTTCCAACAAAAAAATTTCTTTACAAACAGCGAACAGCTTTCGTCAACCACTTATTTCGGCCGTTTTCCACAGAAAACGATACTAGAAACAGACTGATTAATTATGGTGGCAACACAATGATTAATGAATGATTAATGAATGAACAGGTGGTATAGTTGGCAATCAATTGTTGAATATTTTATTTGTTGAGCCTTTGTCGAACCTACAATCGCACAGACAATGGTACAGATTAACAGTTTTAGTGGCACCTAATAATTCGTACCTGAAAGTACTTATTTTAAAAGAAACAACAAAAACAGGAATGTCCGCTCATCCCTCAACGCGATCTTACTTGCACGCTCGACGAACCTACACGTGTACAGAGAATTCCCTTGCTCACGTTGTTATCAATCGAGCGATCAGATAGGAATGTAGACTGCGATATGGCAACGATGCAAGTATAGTTGTCCCAAGACTATCTTACACATGCTTTCGTCACAGGCGACTGGTTCGTAGCCAATCAGCGATCGGTATTGGCGCTGGTGTGTCTCGGGAGGGTCGCTGGTTGGCTACGACTGCCCCGGATGTGACGAAAGCAGGTGTAAAGTAATCTTGGGTCCACAGGTACATTTGACAACATTGTAGCGGTCTGTTCTCGATTGTATTATTGATTTTCTTTCTATCTTTTTTTTTTTTTTTTTTTTTTTTTTTATTGTTCAATATTTTTATTACATACTTACTGGTCTATAATAAACACATCATATCACATGAAGCACAATAAAACAACCAATAAAACAACAAAACAACTGATAAGATACTTCCTCAAGACTTAAGGTCTTCGCTCCAGTAACGGAGATTCTACCCAGATGTAAGATTTATTTATTTTTTTTTTTTTTTTATAAATTATTAAGAAAGTGGAAAACAGGTGATCAAAAAATTTAAATTTTCACGTTCGTGTGCCTCTTCTTTTGCTTCGTGATTGAGGATTGTTCTTAATGTTGTAACTTTTAGTGGATTGTTTGCTGTGACAATGTAGTTTATAGTGTGCGCTAATACAAAGTTGATGGCATATTGTTTGTGGTTACATTGTGATTTGTAATCTGGGGTGGTCAAGATGTCTGCTGTGATTTTTGTTCTAACTTTGCTTATGACTGGTGCTATTTCGTTTGTTAGCCATTCCCAAATTGTATCAGCTCCGTTGCACTTTGTTATTCGGTGATGCAGATTGTCAAGTTGTAAACATTTGTTGCATTGTGGTGAAGCCGCCATCTTTATTTTGTTAAGTCTTTCGTTTGTGTTGATTATGTTATGAATGACTTTGTACCAATTTGATTTAATTTCAGATGACAGGTTTTTTGCGTTGAGGTTTTTCCATACTTGGGGCCAGTTGTGGTTGGGGTTGTTGATCATGATTAACGGCCTTGCTATGTTATGTTTCCTATCTTGCTCATATATTTGTTTTGGCGTTATCGTTTTGTCATTGCTGTTCATATAAGGCCTGTAGCTTTTTTCAATGAGGTACGTTTTTATGTACCTCAATTTATATGGTATGTTCTGTACGTTAATTGGGGCTGTGTGACTTTCAGGTTCCATTGATTCAAATATGGTTTTGGTCTTTGGATACGCTCTGGCTGTTTTGTCTAAGATGGTTGTATGTTCTGCTTAGGTATAGGGCCGTGCATTTGCTGCTAATATTTGTCAAATTTAATCCGCCTTGCTTTGTTGGTAAGGTGATTATCTCTTGTTTAACGCGGAATATGTTCCCATGCCATATCACCCAATTAACCGCTGCTTGTATTGCCCGTACAATTGGAGGTGGAGGGGGTAATATTTGGGCTAGGAATACTACCGTTGATATGATGTATATATTTACCAGGTCTACTCTCTGATAAATGTTGAGGTATCTATAAATGTTTTTAATTGCTACGCCTTTTATTTTTCTAAGAGCTTCTTTCCAATTCAGGTAAATCATCCTCAGCGGACATTTGCAGAAGATTATTCCTAATACTTTATGTTGGGGTTCCTCTTGCAGCCAGTCCGTTGTTGCCCACGGTGCGCTCTTTCCCAACTGTATTATTTTTGATTTGCTCGTGTTAAGTATTGCCCCTGTTCGTGACGCATAGTCGTCTATAATTCTTTTTGCTACGGTTAAATCATGGTGCGATATTACAAAAAAACATACATCGTCAGCATATGCTTTGCATTTTAATGTCATATTGTTGATTTTATTGTCTTCCAGTTGTTTGTTCATATGCCGTAATAACGGTTCTATTGCGATTGAAAATAATGCCATTGACAGCGGGCAGCCTTGTCGTACTGACCGTTGAACTTCTATACCTGTCGACAGCTGTGAGTTTATTATTAAATGTGATGTGGCTCCAGTTATCATTGTTGTTATTGCCATAGTAAGTTGCTTAGATATTCCGAATGCTTGCATGACTTCTGTAAGAAATTCATGGCTGATTCTATCAAACGCATTTTTAAAATCGAGGGAGACCATGGCTGCCTCCACATTTTGTTTTGATGCAAGCCCTACAGTGTCTCTGTATTCGAGTAGGTTTGTATATATATTCCTGGAAGGTATGGCACATGTTTGATGTTATTCGATGATGTTTGTTAGGATAGGTTTTAATTTCATTACTAGGGCTCTTGCTACAACCTTATAGTCGGAGTTTAGAAGAGTGATTGGCCGGTAATCGACTACGGTGGATGGGTTATTATTTTTCGGTATTAGATGGACTACACCCTTATGGAAGGCTTTTGGGAGGGGCTTCCTACATTTTCCTGACAATATTTCGTTAGCGATTTCGTTGAGTATTGGGCTCATTGTTTCCGACAGTGCAAGGTATATTTCTATAGGTAATCCATCTTCTCCCGGTGCTTTATTCTTCGGACTTTTCTTCATGATTATGGTTATTTCGTCTATGGTAAAAGGTTCTGTCATTTTTTTCCTATCATCGTCGGAGAAATTATTTTCAATTATTTGATTTAAGTACTCTTCGTTTTTATGTACGGTGGTTCCTTTTGAGAATAAGTCTGTATAGAAGGTTACGAATTGTTGTTGTATTCCAGCTTGGTCCTGTATGTTTGTGCCAGTCGCATTTTTTTTGTATTTGATGTGTTTTCGCTTCCCTCTCTTTTTCTCCCTCATTACATGGTACATGGACGCTTTTTCGTTTTCGATAATTGTGGGGTACCGCGATCTTACAAGAATCCCCTCTTCTTGTTGCCGTTGTATTTTAAGTATGTTCGCTTTTATTTGTCTTATTTTGACACTATTTTTTATTATTTGATCTTTTTTGTTGAATAATTCGTGAAGGCAGGCATACAAAAAATTGATTTTTGTGTTTTCTTCCCTTTTCTTTTTCCCAGATATACTCATGCATGCTTTCCTTAAACGAGGTTTTGCATACTCCAGCCACCACTCTAGAGTAGAGTGGTATTTTCTCTTATGATATTCCCATCTTTTAATTTCTTCCGTTAAATATTCTATTGTATCATTATATTTTAGTATTGTAGTGTTTAATTTCCAAAGTAGGGGGTGGCTTGGAATGCTTGGTCTTTCCATTTGAATTGAGAGAGAATATGCACAGTGGTCAGAAAATGCAACTGGGGTGATTGTTGCCGTGCTCATTTTATCTTTTAAATTTTTTGATAAGTAAATCCTATCTAACCTGCTTGCTGAGTTATGCGAAATGTATGTGTATCCAATGTTATTGTTTGTTAAAGTATCCCATGAATCCAGGAGCTCCAACCCTTTGACCATCTCCCGTAGGGGTGGGCATGGATTAAAATTTGGGGTTTGGTCTTTGGCTGACATGACGCAGTTAAAATCTCCTGCTATAATTTGCGGGATATTTTTATGCAATAATTGCGTAACTTCCGTTTGGAAAAATCTATTCCTGTTTGTTTTGTTTTGGGATCCAGCTGGAGCGTATAGATTGACGAATAGTATTCCACTGTATTGACATGCTATCCCCCTACCTGTGATCATGAGGTGGATGTCTGTCATGACGATATTATCCCGATAAACAATTGCAGTTCCCGTTCCATTTTCGTTGTTGTTTACAATAGCATTGTAACCATTCATGAAAGAGAAATCACTTATGTCTACTTCTTGTAAAAATAATATGTCTACTGCATTTGTTTGTACATAGTTCTTAAGCAACCTTTTTTTAAATTCACTACTTATTCTAGAAATGTTTAATGTGGCTAAATTGAATACAAAATTTGTGTCCATGTTGG
Source organism: Isoperla grammatica (assembly GCA_945910005.1). NCBI lineage: Eukaryota > Metazoa > Arthropoda > Insecta > Plecoptera > Perlodidae > Isoperla > Isoperla grammatica. The sequence goes on along the minus strand of OX246738.1, from coordinate 111,179,216 downwards.
GGTTTTAATCAGATTTGCTACTTGTAGCGTTTTTAACTCCAGTTTTAGAGTTATTATTTTTAGGTACGCGTTTCTTTTTAATTTTAACCTTTAACGTATTGCCTAGAAATCCCGTGTTTGGGTTGGGCGTTACCTCATAGTTCGATGAGCTGTCGGAGTCCACTACTTGTCGTTTGCGCTTCTCTTCCTTCCCTTCCTCCGTCTGTAGGGACGAGTTTTCTTCTGCGCTGTCTGAGTCCTCTTCTATGTTCTGTGTTCCTGTGTTTTCTGTGATTTGTTGTGAATCTAGCTTCGTTTTCTTGTCTGCATTTACGTCTTGTTGATTCGGTTGTTTTGTTGTCATGATGTCTTGACGTTCGTTCTCAGGTACCGCTGGGCTCTGTTCTTCTTCTTCTTCTCCTCGGTTGTTACCCCCCTCCGGATCTTGGCTTCGTACGGGTCCCTCATCTTTGTTATTGTTTTCGTTTGGCTTCGCTTGCTGTATTGTTGTCGGCTTGTGGAATAGTTGAGCGTAAGTTGTGTTTAGACTTTTCCCCTCATTGTTTTGGGCGGTGACTTGACGACGTGGGCAATGTTGTCTGAAATGTCCTGATTCATTGCATATTTGGCAGGTTCTCTCTTGACCTTCGTACTGTATCAACGCTTTGTGTCCATCGATGAAAACATACGATGGGATGGCTTTCGTTACAGTCATCATGATGGCTCGGACACCGTTCAATACAGGAAATGAAAATCGTTGGGACCATTTTTCTTCCTTTACTTCTTTTATTGTTCCGTATTTGGCCATCTCCTTTCGAAACTCGTGGATCCCTACTTCCGGGGGCACATGGAAGACTCGGACACACGTAAGGTTTTCGTTTGCGTCCGTAATTGTTATGGTTTCGCATTGGCCGTTGTCGTAATGGAATGGGACTTCACCCCAGTTTTTCAGTTTGTTGTATAGAGTTACAGATATTAGTTTTATAAAGAAAGAATTGTCTTCTCCGTTCAACTGTATTGCGGCTAGTTGATCGATGTGTAATTTTAAAGAGTTTTCTAACCACGTGTGGATTTCGATTGGTGTTGGCCTGGTTGTATTTCGTCCTATTGTGCATTTGATAGTGTTTACACGCTGACACTTCGTTGTCATTTTTTAAATCGGGGGTGATCGTTTATTATTTGTTCGTTTTTCTTTCACTCTTACACTAAAATTCACTCACTTTAACACACCTCGCGCGGAGGATATCCTCCTTGTTGCGGACTTTGCTCGTACCGATTCGTTCGCGGAGCGCTGTCACACGTCTACCCTGCTTGAAAACCCAAGCTAGACTGATTTTGAGGCGGCTCAGCGGTAGAGCACTGGTTCAATAAAAATTAGATATGTCAATTTATTTATTTATTTATTTATTTATTTATGTATTTATTTATTTAATGTCTATCCTATTCAGTTATAAAAACTGAATTTGCTTTTTGCTGAATTTTTGTTTCTTTTTTTTTTTTTTTTTTTTTTTTTGAATTTGCTCCGATTCTCTAAATAAATCATTTACAAATTTTGACATTTGAATCCGTTACAATTAAGATCCTTTAATAAAATACAATACAATCGCATACGATAGGTCTCTTGACCGTAAAGCGTTTTTTTTGGGAAACCGTTTGACAGCAAACAAAATACAAATAAACCGTGCATCTAAACCGGCTCCTAAAAATCACATTGTCATTTGAAAATCGCAATCTAAGCCCGTCTGAATGAGTAAAAATGTCTCAAAGGGGGTAAAATAGCTTTGGAATGTGAGCACTTTGCACAATATTGGGCTGTTTGTGGTGGGTTAGCAAATTTATTTTTAAACAGAGGTTTTGCGGAGACGTTTGGGTCAGGACATTAGAGCAATCTGGCCAAAAGAATTATCAATACAAAGTCATATTCATACAAATTTAATCTGTCGGTTTTTTTTTAGGCGCAAAGGGGCAAGAGTTGATAATAGACCCGGATTTAATACAATAGGGCACATTTCTTAGAAAAGCTGGAATACTGAAAAATAGATATAAAAGCATCGTATCATTTTCGGTATCAAAGCTCACTTTGTTACCTTAGTGAATGGTACTTAAAAAAGGTAGCAGTTTTACTGTTGTTGTCGTACCCCTAGCATTTCACAAAAGAAACGTACGGAAACTTTCAGCTAAGTCAATTGAAAGAGCAATCAGTCCCGTCACCAAGAAAGTGAATAACGATATTCTGGCGATGGAGGGGAGGGGGGGGGGAATTGACCTCCCCCCACTCTACTCTCTGATCCCCCCACACTGAGGCGGCGAGTGTGTGGGTGCTGGCAAAACTACTAGGTTGCTCCTTCCAACAAAGTTTTGAGCTATCTATATTTACAAAAATGTTTGAAGATTGTTTTTTATTTTCTATTTGAAAATCACAATCACAATGAATAACACAATTTATTTGCATTTCAAAATAAAATGGTAATCATAATGAAGACTCAGTAGCAGTAGAGGATACGGGAGAGGCCGATCGCCCAATCGCCCCTCATGATTGTCCGACCACAGGTCCAAAATCATTTAATCGTGCAGGGTGCTGATACATCTAGTGGTAAGAACTGAACTCTCTGCCCCCCCCCCCCCCCCCATTTAAACTTTAAAATAGTGTCAGTAATCAGTATAGTAATAATAACATCAAGTTACAAAAATACTTAATGAATCAATCTAAGTCATTTTCCGGGTACTTGAGAAGAGAATTTCTTATGATTTTTTTAAGTCCAGCTGCTGGGACTCTGCCTCAGGCCCCGTTCTTTAAACGATTACCATAACAAAAAATTCAAAATTAAATTTGAATAACTTCATAACGTACATTCATGGTGATTGTGAATCAGTAGGCCTATTGAAATATTCCTTCCGTAGTTCTCTTTCGTAGCTATGCACTCAGTAATGTAACCAATTCCGAGGTTTTCCTACGTACAATACAGTGCTTAATTCATTCGTTACCGGAGAAGAGGAGGGTAGTTAACAATTAGGAGGACTTTGCCTCCAACCCCCCCCCCCCCACAAAAAAAATGCCTGAATTAATTAATGTAAACACTGTCGGCGACGTTTATAGCGACGCGTAATACATAGTGTTGATGGAACAAGGACAATGTTGGTACTACACTACACGAACAAAATGTGATGTGTCATAATATAATGGTAAACAAGAAAAATAACGTTTCTGTGTTAAAACATAAACACAGATTGGTCATTACCTGCACTGGCCCTGCTGGACGAAGTCTGTTGCATTTTAAAGATATTGCGTAGCACTCATTACGACATTAATAAAATACCTACGTTTGTCAACCCTATCACACAGTCTCACCACGTATACCACCTCATCTGCCGAACCGCTACTGTCACTGCCTTACAAGCAAGCAATCCCCCCCCCCTCGCCCCTCTTGCAAATGACGATTGAAAAACGGGACTTTGAGTGACACGGGTGTATTTTGCCAGCACATTGATGAAGCAATTGTCAGACACATGTTACGCACCGACATGTTGCCGGCTTTTTTTTCGATTTGTGTGTGGGGGGGGGGGGGGGGGGGGCAGGTGTGCTGTGTGTGATGAGTCAATTACTGAACTTTGGCCTTTTGAACCTTTCTTCACTGACGGTTCTAAAATCAATACGGAAGGCGAAATTAACGTCGGGGCAGCTTTCTATGATTCCAGCAACAACAAAATGTTCCGCTATCAACTTATCTGCGACATATCTATAACCACAGCAGACACAATAGCAATCATCCCAGGCAACGAAACAGTTGATTCCTTAGCCAAACACCAAATCATCTACCAACAGCAATCCAAATATACCCCCAAGTCATCAACACTATTATCTCCAAGATCGCCGTCATGTGGAATGACACGTTCACATCAGCAAACGTAACCAAGGAATGACATTATTCTCAGATTCAGCCAAAAATTCGTATCTCACCACGGTTCAATAACTTCAAGAACCTGTCCCGAAAAGAACCCGCCTTCGTTTAGGGCATTGTTGACTAAACGCGTATCCACATCATAAATTCCACCCAAACACCCCGCCCGAATACCCTCACTAAGGTGATACCAATGACCATATTTTGATTATTGTAAACCGGGACAAACAAAGTGTAAGGATACGAACTCCATGGACTAGCACCAAGGAGTACTCTATATAACCTCCTTTCTAGCACGGGGTCTGGGTCGAAAGAGGCGAAACATTTTTAATTCAAATTTGCGTGCAAAATGCCCAGAAAACAGCAATTTCTAACATGAATTAATAAAACAAAATAAATATCAATACATTATTATTCATATTAATTTTAATTAATACATAATATTAAGTATTTAAATGAAAGTGGGTACCTACATTTTTGTAGTAATGTAATGATGCCCGGTCGTATTTCGCCAGCCACCTGTTGACGGAATAAACCCTGCTGACAGTGAGTTGAGTGAGTGCGTGAGTCAGCGTCTGCGAATGCGACCTGCATGTGTCGACGAGGGTTAGAGAATCGACCGCGTTGTCTCCGGGACACCTTTTCCCAAACAATTACAAACCAGCAAAAATACGTCTTTTCAACGAATCTCTCAGGACACCGGTACAAGTATTCCGATAACGGTACTGTACCTGTCAAACCGGTACGTCTGGTCAGCAGCGAACGAACCTGAGACCACTGAGACCATAATGCCCACACTAAAGACATGGCGCCAAGACCTCTACGACGCTTTACCTGTTCACAACCTACAGCCAGTTAGAATATCCAACTCATAAGGTTGGATACTCTAAACCGAAACCGATCTGCTCAAATCTGTCCCCCAACCTAATTAAAACCATAACTAATTGTATCACCAAAACGGAACGCAAAATCTCAGAACCGGAAGGGTTTCAACTACCGCTAGAAACAACAACAACAACAACAGCGCGCATTTCACTGGCCGCACGGAGAATCGATGTTTAGTTGGCCACCATCAAGAAGAAGTTTCCCACTGTGTGTACTGGGGAAATTTTGTGCTCTTCGAAGCTTGAATACTTTTCTTTATTTATGTCGGCTGTAGCAAGTAGGGGTTTAATGGTTATTGGCCAGTGCGTGCCTACGTTGAAACAAAATGCATCCAAGATACGTATAAAACGGTTGAAATTAGACACAAATCTCCTTATGGTGAGTGATTGGTGAATGGTGGCTAGGCCTAATAATAACAAACATAGGTCTGGGGCATAATGACCAACTCTTGTGGACTACGACCCTGGTACAGGTATCAAGATCAAACTTTTAACCTGTAACCAGATTCACAAAATAATCCTAGGCCTACTCATCCCATATCGATGATAGGCCTAGGTTATTGGCTCGGCATGCTAGCCTAGGCCCTTTCATGTTAATGCAACTTTGTTGGGCCTAGGCTGTTCTAGGATAGGTTTGAATTTGAAGAATGTAGAGAGTTAGGGAGGCTGCACAATAGCCCAGGAACGTTAACTGGAAGTTAGATCCTGTGTTATCTTCAGATGCACAATTGAGTTTCCAAATTAGTTCCCGTTCCCAGGCTATTGTGCAACCTCCCTAAGGATGTGTCCGAAACTCGCTATCGTTGCTCAAGTCTAGATATGGCGTCGAGTCCAAACCATCCTACGTCTAGTTAACTCTAGTTTTAGTAAAACCTGACAAATTTCCATATTCGGAAACCCCGGCTTCCACATGAATTGTAATGAAATGCTTAAGAATAAATATATAAAATAAACATCAACAAGCAATGAACGGAGGAGGGTAGGCAAACACATTGTTGATATGCAATAAAAAAAAAAAACATTTTGGTATTGCAATAAACTCTGGGTCGCACAATTTAGTTTAGCTTAGTATAGTCTTCGTACAACATTTTTGGTAATGCTTCTGTCACGGGTGGGTGAGCAGTAGCCAACCAGCTGCCATGGCCAATTCAGATACCTGCTCGGGTTGGCCGAGACCGTAAACACGTCATTGATTGAAGACGAAAGCATTACCGAAGTTGTTGTACTACGACGACGTTATTTTGTTGTATGTTAATAGGATAAAATTTAATGAAGTGGTGACAGTATTTCAGATCAGACGAATACATTTACGCTCACGACCCTGAGAAGATCTGCAAGTCGGGAGACGTAGTATTGGTGAAGGAGCTTCCACACAAGTTAACCAGACTTATCACTCATCATGTTTTGAAAATAGTCCATCCATTGGGCGATGTTACTGACCCCATAACAGGGAAAAAAGTAGTTGTTGGAAAATATAGGTATGTATACAATATAGTATTCTATAGGGCGTATAGTATATCAGGCCAGTGTGAACAAGTATAGTTATTAATTGTGTTTTGTTTCTTTGCAGGGATGAAATTGCTGAGGCAAATAAGATGTACGGGGAGTTGGACAGCAGTTTCAAGTACGATCGGGCTGCGGACCGAGGGTGGCAGGAAGGCAAGAAGGACTTCACCCATGGGAAGACTTATATTAAATATCACGTATTTGAAAATGACGACCAACCATTTGCTGTGTAAAGTCAAAATACATTTTTCAAAGATCAAGTAGTTTTAGGAGGCTGAAAGTGAGAAACGTGGGAACTTAACCCACTCAAATATTGTATGCCACATTATATTCAAGAAATATTTTTGAACTTAAATGTAAATGTGGCACCATAGCTGACATAGTAGGCCTATGTAGTAGAATGTTTACAACTTGAAAGGTCAAATGCATTATTAATTGTTCCTCATGTGCTCCTCAACTCAGCCTTTCCTCAGACTCGCCCAATCACCAATCACAGAGCAGCATTGCCATGTGGACTGCTCTGTGATTGGTGGTTGGGCAAGTCTGAGTTAAGGAATCACATGAGGAACACCTATGTATTTTACTCCCCTTAAAATGTATTATATCTGCCATTATATTGTATTAATTTTGTAAATAAATGTTTTCAAACAATATAGGCTATTTGTCTTATCAATTCAGTTATTGATTTACAAAGGACATTAAATTTAACTATACACTACCCAAAGAAAAACCGATAATAAGTCACTAAACAAAACTAGCCTGAAAGGCAGAACATAAAATAACGTAAAATTGCCACTACAACAGTAGTGTAGGCTTGCATATATTTACGGTGGTGCTGGCGGAATGATTTGAGATATAGTGGAGCCCACTTTTAAAGGTATGTCATGCCCAGAATATTGCATGTAGCGCTGTTGCATGTACCATGGCATGCCCGGAAGCACATTTGAAAAAAGTACTGGTACGTATATGCAATTTAGATTAACATGCTACTTAATAAGGAATTGGTCAGGATCAGCTGAAAAAAGTACAATCACAAAGCTTAAAACATTTTCAGTTTAGTACTGGTACTATAAAAATTGTGCATAGGGTTTAAACTATGCTGTTCTGTTAGGCTCTAAGACCTCGTTCTCATTACTAGCGTTTAACGCGGGTTGGTGGGTTACGCGGGTTAATTTCCTTGTGTGAACGATCGCAGGTTGCTACGATGGTTGCACTTTCAACCCGCGTCCGAACTCCGAGTTACTCGCGTTATTGTGCTACGCTAGTCAGTATAAACACCGCGTGGTCGCCAACCATAGTTCGTCTGACTACATAACCTCAAAACTTGGTAGTAAATTTGTTGTTGTCCGACGCTAGGCCTACGTGTGTTTACCGCAGTTTGTTTTTAAGTGAATTAATAATGTCTACATTTTCCGACGAAGAAACGACACTCCTTAGCACAATACTTAGCCAGCCTGAAATTCATACAAAATACGTGTCTTCTACAGCGCTCCATGTGTAAAGGTTGCAAACTACTAAGCTTACGACGGTATTACAGTTCAATTAAAACGCAAGTCGGCAACTCGCGTTTAACCCGAGTTGCTTTAACTCGAGTAATGAGAACGAGGTCTAACTAGGATAGTAATAGTACTACAGTAGTGATTGGGGCCGAGTCGTTTAAACGTGTAAACGCTATACACTGTTCCTTGTCAGTTAAAATAATCATAAAACGACACAATATTTCAAAAGCTAATCGGCTCTCTTCAACAGGCAACCGTCCACTCACATATGTTACCTGTTATACTAAGTTTCCGTTTTTAATACGTGTACAAACATTCAATGTTTAACCGTGTTTTATACCCCGCCCGACCAATCCCCCTCCCCCATCCAAAACACAATTCACAGATTGTTCCGATATCACAGCTCTTTGATGAGCCGACAAGGCGTCAAAATGACTGTGGACAGTTAGATACAGAGGCAGGGAATATAATCAACAATGAATATTATAATAAATCAAGTTATCAACTGTGTTATTTCGTTCAACACGTTTTCTCGTGAACATTATATTTTTTATCATTTTGTGAACAGGAGGGGTGTTACGTTTAAACGCAAAAAATTCGGAAAAATTAACGTTTACAAAATTAACCGTTTTCTCCCAGCCCTCCCTAGTGATAATCCTTTTATGAAACAATGATGAAATGTTTAATGTATTTTTATTTTATTTGCACTTGTAATATAGACTGTAAGTCTATACTAACACAATATCAGATGTGATTTACAAGGGAGCTCCAGAGCCAGATTTTTATTTCATACATTGTCATAACATTATAACAGTGTTAGGCCTATGTATTGGTTTTAGTTCATGCTGACTGACACTGGATATTTCTTTCACGCCTATATTCATATGAATATCGATACATTCGGTTAAAATTAAAATCTTCCAACTTCAAACACTTAAAGAACTTCAAAAATAATTTAAATTGGAAACTGAATGGTTTATCAATATCATACCAGTTAACCATACTTTACATCTGCTTCATGCATTCACACACGTTAAAAAGAGTTGCAACTACACCAGTTGGAGATCTACTCCGCATTCAATGAGAGATCCACTCCGCATTCAATGAGCAACGCTTTCTTCAAGCAGTTACATCTTATTATTAAGTGCTTAACGGCGTACTTGACGGACAGCATAAGGTAAATCAAAATGAATTGAATACTTCCAAGTCACTTTTGAAAGTTAACTAACTGGATCAAAACTATTTGAGGCAAATTTGATGTAAGCATTCACACTCAACTGGTTAAAACCAAATCGCCGCTATCCAACGTACCGGTACATTGGATATGTGGTCCATCAAGTTTCAATTGAGGTAATTCACCACTTGGGTCTAGATGCTTAGATGTCCCGTAGGTTAGGGAACTCCCTGACTGTCAACAAGTTTGTTTTACTTACGGAAAATAACATGCAATAAATCAATGCAACCCTAGGAATCCCCCAAACAGGGGACATCTCTGCAGCCAGGCCTTAGTTTAAATGTGTTAACTGGGAGCGCCAGTCTCAGGCATCACCCAAGAAGAACTCTCTAGCGCTGCCCCCATCATGTTCCAGTCTTCGCCCTTCGGTGGGTCCACGCTGCCCTTACTCTCGTCCTGCTCCACAGCGCTGCCCCAGCGATACTCTCACTCTAGCGCTGCCCGCATCATGTTCCAGTCTTCGCCCTTCGGTGGGTCCACGCTGCCCTTACTCTCGTCCTGCTCCACAGCGCTGCCCCAGCGATACTCTCACTCTAGCGCTGCCCGCATCATGTTCCAATCTCTGCTCTCCGGTGGGTCCACGCTGCCCCTACTCTCGTCCTGCTCCACAGCGCTGCCCCAGCGATACTCTCACTCTAGCGCTGCCCGCATCATGTTCCAATCTCTGCTCTCCGGTGGGTCCACGCTGCCTCTACTCTCGTCCTGCTCCACGTGGCTGGGCAGCGCTACTCTCTCTCTAGCGCTGCCCCCATCATGTTCCAGTCTCTGCCCTCCGGTGGGTCCACGCTGCCCCTACTCTCGTCCTGCTCCACGTCGCTGGGCAGCGCTAGTCGCGGGCATCACCTGAGAGAAACTCTCTCTCTAGCGCTGCCCCCATCATGTTCCAGTCTCCGTCATCCTCCTCGTCCGGTGGGTCCACGCTGCCTCTACTCTTGTCCTGCTCTACATCGCTGGGCAGCGCTAGTCGCGGGCATCACCCGAGAGAAACTCTCTCTCTAGCGCTGCCCCCATCATGTTCCAGTCTCCGTCATCCTCCTCGTCCGGTGGGTCCATACTGCCTCTACTCTCGTCCTGCTCTACGTCGCTGGGCAGCGCTAGTCGCGGGCATCACCCGAGAGGAACTCTCTCTCTAGCGCTGCCCCCATCATGTTCCAGTCTCCGTCATCCTCCTCGTCCGGTGGGTCCACGCTGCCTCTACTCTCGTCCTGCTCCACGTGGCTGGGTAGCGCTAGTCGCGGGCATCACCTGAGAGAAACTCTCTCTCTAGCGCTGCCCCCATCATGTTCCAGTCTCCGTCATCCTCCTCGTCCGGTGGGTCCATACTGCCTCTACTCTCGTCCTGCTCTACGTCGCTGGGCAGCGCTAGTCGCGGGCATCACCCGAGAGGAACTCTCTCTCTAGCGCTGCCCCCATCATGTTCCAGTCTCCGTCATCCTCCTCGTCCGGTGGGTCCATACTGCCTCTACTCTCGTCCTGCTCTACATCGCTGGGCAGCGCTAGTCGCGGGCATCACCCGAGAGGAACTCTCTCTCTAGCGCTGCCCCCATCATGTTCCAGTCTCCGTCATCCTCCTCGTCCGGTGGGTCCATACTGCCTCTACTCTCGTCCTGCTCTACGTCGCTGGGTAGCGCTTCTCCCCGGCGGAACTTGACGCTTGGCATCTCCTCGTCAGAGTCGTCGGTTGCCGCTCGCTTCTCACCCCCCCAGCCGTGCGGTACGTCCTCTGCAACATAGCGCATGGGAATGATATCGATTCCAACAATTCGAAATCGATTCCGGAGCAAAAAGCTCATTTTATAGGCATATGGATATAGGTTTTTTACAATAAATCTTTGAATTATTAAAAATAAAATAGAAGAAATAGAAAAATATAAAAAAAATAGAAAAAAAGGTGATGAAAAAGAAGGATTCTGTACTACCCTTGATTAATCCATATCAGCAAGTGTACACCTCTAATAAAACGCAAATCCTTGGCAAAGATATATATTTAAAATACATACCCGAGTCCGATAACGAATCCAAATCACTCGCACAAGATTCTGCATCGATGGAATCTTCATCGTCTCGCCTCACAAAAACCAGCGTCTCGTCAGTTTTTTCTTTTTCTAGTTCTTCTTCTTCTTCTTCAGCTTCACTTTCATCGGATTCATTAAAGATGTCCTCTACCTTAAAGATGGAACAGAAATTTGCAAATGCCTAGAGCTCAAACTGATTTAGGCAGAACGGTACTAGTAACTACTAACTCTAGGTAATAGCCAGCTTGGAATGGTAATGGTTAACCCACTACAAGATTAGTGTGTTGAATAAAAAAAAAAACTGTGGTTCAAACTTCCGAAACAAAGGGAGAAAAATGCCTTAGGGCAGCTTAACGATAAAAATAAAACTATTTTTGCGCGCGGTTAAAATAGCAAGAGTACACTTCCCTGTAAATTGAAATGTGGTTTGCTCATGGAATTAACTATTGTGACTTGTGAGGAATCTACATAATAGAACAGAAACAAAAGAAAGTGTGTTGAATAAAAAAAAAAACTGTGGTTCAAACTTCCGAAACAAAGGGAGAAAAATGCCTTAGGGCAGCTTAACGATAAAAATAAAACTATTTTTGCGCGCGGTTAAAATAGCAAGAGTACACTTCCCTGTAAATTGAAATGTGGTTTGCTCATGGAATTAACTATTGTGACTTGTGAGGAATCTACATAATAGAACAGAAACAAAAGAAACCCAGAAAGTAATGTACCTCCTTGTCCATGTTGGCAATGTCTTCCATGGAGAAGGACATGAGGGGGTTGATGCTGTCCATGAAGCGGCCGCTGGGAGTCCTGCGTCTGGCCCCCGGCCGACCGTGAGTGGAGGCGACGTGCTCGGGGCTGGCGCAGTGGGCGGGGGGGTGACGGTACGCCGCACCGTTCTGGCCCAGGGGAAACAGCTTCTCTTCGACTCGCTCCCACCGCTCTGCGCAGCACCACAGCCAGTTGGGGGTCACCTGCACACAGAGTAATGGTCACTCGTAACCTTTCACTTTCAGGACCCCTATTCTGTAATTTCCCGATATGGATCCGTGCCGATTCCAAAGCGTGTATATTAGTCGTTCCCATAGCGGGTTTGGAGAGAAAATAAAAAAATAGCGATTCTATAGCGTAGTCCGATATGGGTAGGCCGATATGGGACTGCCGTGCCGTGCCGAGCCGAACACGTCACACAGAGACGGAGCTGCCGAAGTCGTAACCAATCAGAAACTCAGCTCTACCGAGTGCTTCGCAGTTCGCACAAGTCATGTTGTGATCGTCTTTTGTTTTTGTTTATAACCTCAAAATGCCATCGACCTAAAACGTTGTGTTAAAACATACTAGGCCTAGCATTCTGCTGCCACTATGTGTACATATGACTAGGGCTAACGCTGTGAAGGTCTAGGCCTAGACATACGACCTTTTGGGGGAGGGGATATTTAGGCCTAGACCTGCATTGAATATTAATTTAAAGCTAAGTCAGTAAATACGTGTATAGTTTGACATAACCTCAACAAAATAATATTTAATACAGTATATTATAGAAAAGAATTTCAACTTACGACGCACAATATTTCTTCGTTAGAATCTAAATCGTCTCCTAGTTTTCGCTGAAAACAAATGCTAATAACAACGTTTAACACGCATATCGGCCTAGAAAGAGGTGCTGATACCGTATCGGGATTTACGCTTTCATTCCGGGTTAAATTTGGCGGTATCGGGCATAAAAAAGTTACATAATCGCTCTCGCCCGCTTTCGACCCATAGCGGCCCGAATCGGTATCGGGAGTTTCATAAAACAGTTACCGAATAGGGGTCCAGTAACGTTCCTGTTTCTGTGTCTCTATTCGCGACCTACCTACACATTTTTAGGATGATCCGTTGTCTGTCTGTACCTTGCCCCACACTGGATAAGAGCTATCCATTTAGTTGTACTCTGTTTCAATTATAAACAAGAGATACGCTCATTTTCATTTTATATTGGTTTAAGTTATTTAATGCTTAAATTCTATTCAGTTAGAAAACTGGGCCCGGATTTACAAGAGGTCCTAAGTCTTTTTTTGGTCTTATCTCTAAGATGGAACCAACTTTGAATCTCTTGTGAATCCAGGAAAATATCTTAGAAATGATTTTAAAACATATTATTGGAAAGGTCATTGTGTCCTTGTTCCCACCTGGAATAAGTAACTTCTTATGTTACCTGGGTCTGGTCTTACAAGAGGCCCAAAGTTAGTTATGCCGGTCTTAGAGGTGAGACCAGAAAAATACTTAAGACCTCTTGTGAATCCGAGCCCTGATTTACAAAGAACAAAGGAGGTAAATAAAAAGAAGTACCTAGGCCTACACAAACACAATTTTTAATTTATGCAACAAAGCAATAATGAAAACACCGAACAAAATCACCAACAAAAACAATAAAACTAGACCTAGAGAAAAGAGAACATTGAACAATGAAATTAAAAAAAAAAAAGAGAAATAAGAGAAAAACAAAACAATTGATACAAAAACAAAATTACTTCGTAGGTCAATATAAAAAAAGAACATTATCCTATTGAACAACAAAAATGAAACAAAGTAAATGAAGAGAGGTTATGAAATGATCCCCGATACTTGTTGCGAGTGCGGCACTGACCTTGACGATGCCCTTGATGCGCCGCGCAGCGTTGACCTTGGCCGTCCCGGACCTCACGGCCACCAGGTGAGTGGTGGTTGGCTCCAGGTCTTGCGTGACGTGAGCGCCCAGCGACCGGGCCACCAGGTACGCTCGGCTCTGTTCCAGCGGGACGTGGGTCGGCACCAGCCCACTGAACACCAGGCGAGCACCGGCCAGGACCTGACAAACAACAACAGTCTCTCACTCCAGTCAATAACACAATAAGCCATCATAGGGCATGGCGCACTCTTCTTGTCTTACGGTAAAAAATGCAATGAAAGTTTGTCCCCACTTGGGGTCAAAATTTTATAACAATATCTATGAATATGTATGTATATATCAGTAGGCTAAGCCTACTTGACAAATAGATAGTTACCTTGCTTCGGACCTCAGGAATCACTTGTTTCAGGTCTGGGACAACGGCGGTTTTCAGGTTCTCGTAGTGCTCAAAGAATGTTTTATGAATCATTTTGAGAATTTCTTCTAAATACAACAAATAATCGTCACTATCCTCAACCTCCACTAGCTCTTCATCAGACTTATTTGTTTCTGCATCGTGTTCCTTGACAGCTTTACAATCCATATCCACAGCAAGCCGTTCATTATCACTCGAGCTTACAGGCGACGGTGGTGTAAGATTTGTACTAACACTACTGATATTTGAAACTACACTTTGTTGAGAATCACTGGAAATAGTGGTATTTACACCTACACTGTCGGAATCGGTAGTCTTTACTTCTGTCTGTGCGGATGCGACATCATCGTTTAGTTTGTTAGTTTGAACTTCACTTTTTACCTCGTCTATTTTAGCGCACATACTTTCGAGAGTACTGTGGTCGGATGCAATTTCGTTGTTTTCGGTCCTTGTTTCAGTCTTAGGAACACAAGTGTCTACACTTTTGTTTGGAGTCTCGATTTCTAACCCACCTAATTTATCCCCTATATTGTCATTAGCAGCACAGTCGACGTCTTCACCTGATGTTCTAATTTCTCTTGTATCCGCTTCTTTCGGGTCATTTTCTTCATTGTCCGTCAATGTACTGCTGCCACGTCTTCTTCCAACTTTTAACTTTGTATCAGGAGTTTCTTTATCAGCTTCTACAAAAAATAAAATGAAACATGACCAAGGCAAATAACATACTGAAAGAATATGCATGGCCTACAGTACCTACCAACATTAACATGGTAATAAAGAGTGGACTCTATTTGGCTCCAGTATAAGCAAGGGTTCGCACGGAAAATCACTACAGATGAACTTTGCCACATTGTGTGGTCAAAAACGCTGATATCGAACAAGTAAGAGTGGCGTAATAAAGTAAGAAGTAAAAAGTAGGCTAAGTCAGTGTTCTCCCCAGGCCTTGACTGCCGAGCAGGGGGGGGCAGGGGGGGAGAGACTAGGAAATTACTACAATGAAAAAGGGGGGGGGGGGGGGCAGGGCGCGATCGAGGCAGGTAGAAATAAGAACACAAAAGAATCACACACAAAAGCAGAAAAGTAAAACATTGAATAAATGAGAAATATACACTATACAGGCTAACAAAATAATATAGTACATACCCACACTGTGGACGTTGCGGTTAGGGAGCCGAGAGGTAGGTAGAGGATAGTTTGGACTGAGTACATTGGAATGAATCTGAAAGAAATGGCTTCAGAAAGTAGGTACAAATACTTGTAATCACTGTAAAGTACGCACTTGTGAATGACATCGACGCCCTGCCCAATGACATGGCAGGTCAGAAAAAGAAGCCATTTTATATTGGATAGCGAGGAAGAGGAATGGCTGAGGAAGCATAGGAAAAAAAAAATACTACGTCTACAGGGAGTATTGGTGAGCATGTAGGGGCATACTATGTAGTACTAGTACCTACGTAGTAATTTGGGAAGCAGAGTGAATATTAGCAATACGTGGGGAAAACTACTGATTTGATCAATATACATTTGGTATCCGTGAATCCGTGTAGGTGCTCTAAATCCGTAAAAACAGCAGCCCTGATTTAACTAATATCTTGATGTGAAATGATTAGTGCACAGCAAGTGGCTACCTTCACCCCAAATGGCTTCTACATGTTGTTAGCACCTATTGAATGTCTTGCTGAGGAGATAATGAGTCCAAATCCCAGGAAAGCTGGTAGCCTACGGGTCTAAAACGATATAACGTCGATGTACTCTCAAGAACCCATCCCGAGTAACGATATCATACCTAGGTTAGTAAAGTCAAAGCCTTCCTTGTCGTCTGACTCGTGTTTATCGAGGCCAGGCGGTGCGTTTATGTCTCCCGTGTGCTGGAAGAAGTGGTACGGCTTTACGTGGATGAGGTTCGACGCGTAATTCCACACGTCCTCTCTGTCGTCGATGATACAGACCATGTTATCTCCGCACGGGAACAAAGCCCTGGGACACACAAACACATGTCGGTCAAGGTCACTTCCGTACACGCTGCTCGCCAGGTGGATTTAATTCTTTCTTCTTCTTCTCTTATTCCCACATTGACACGTCTCGCCAACCAATAGAGACAAGCCTCCTGCTCCTTCCTGTCCAGCCCTCCTGGCATTCTTTGATTCCTTCTTTGATTTTTTTAAAATTATCAGTTATGATTTGATATCGATACATACATATCGATACACTTCTAGTCTAATATTGATTTTCAAATGTGTTTTTTTAATGGCAGCCTTACCAATAATGCATGCAGTACACACCTTTTATGCACTACGGTTCAGTCAATTACAATTCAAATTAAATGGTAGGTAGGAATACACAATAAAAAAAAACTACTATGGAAAAATTGCTCTTGTAGAATACAGAACACTAATTATCAACCTCCGAGCTCAAGGAATTGCGTATTTCGGTAGGAAGTAGGCCTACACAGCAAACGGCTACCTTCACTCTCCTATTGAATGTCTTGCTAAGGAAATAATGAGTCCTAATCCCCGGAAAGCTGGAACCAGTCTAAAATGATATAACGTCCATGTAGCCTATTCTCAAAAACCGAAATGCTAACTCTTAAAAGTTCTTATCTGCTGCATTCATTTTAACATTCTTGAGACTAGAGTACATAATAATTCTGGTCTAGTCAAGTCAACCAGTGATACAGATTATGAACACTTAAATATTGCTCACTTGAGATTGGCAGTTTTCGAGTTGGGATCAAAGCATTCGTCTCTCGAAAGAATACGATGGGAGAAGAACTTTCCGTCCGGGTCGAGGAACATGGCGATCATGTGCGCGTAGTTTCTCGCGCCGAACGTGCAGATGTGGAGCTCGTAGAAGTCGCTCATCTCGCTGAGGAACTTGTGCGTGCCGGGGCGCAGCCTGGTGTGATACCAGGGAGAGACCGCGCCGTACAGCTGGAAGTGATACACGTCCTGCAATGCAATGCAACACAAACAATCGTTAGGGTGGGAACTAGGGCTCGGAGAAAACGTATGATTTTGTAAAAATTTATTTTTCTGAATTTTTCACGTTCAAACGTTTAAACGTAACACCCCTCCTGTATACAAAATGACAACAAAAAATGGGTTGTAATGTTCAAGAAAAAAATCTTCAACGAAATAACATGGGTGATTTATATTATGTATTCCTTAGCTTGATTATATTCTCCACCTTTGTGTCCCAACTGTCCACAGTCCTTTTGACTCCACACACTAAGCTATGTCTCGTCGGCTTGTCGAAGAGCAACTTGGCTATTTATAAAGGGTTCTAAATTATTGGTTGACGAGATCCAACATGATGGTCGGATGGACCAGTTATGAGCATATGACATGATGATGATAATGCAGCTCTTAACTTAATTTCAATAAGAATGAGATCACCTTATTTTTTTTAATAAAATAGGGGCCAAAATATGATGGGATTAATTTCCTATCCCCTACCCGACTTCATCGTTGGACACAGGGAGCAGATATAAAAAAAAAAAATGAGCATTTGCAGCGTTTTCAAAAATACGTGTCCACCGATTTAGCATCTAACAACTGGAAAAGACTGGAAAACCACTCACTTTTAAATTGGCTGGGATGTTGTCGTTGGTTGTATGAATCAGCGTCTGGTCCAAGTCTACCAGCAACACCAACTTCTTGTGTTTCAAAAGGCGAGCCTCGTCAGCCTTGCCCAAAATTTGAGCTTGCTGTCAAAAGTAGACAAAGCATTAGTTTCACAAAAATGTAAAATACGAAATACCACAAAATTTTAAGTAAAAGTACACAGCAAATCAATTCAGAATGTAAAAACGATAAACATTCTAGCATTTAGGTACCAAAAAGACAAAATTGTTATAAGATTACGAATAAAACGTGAAATACAGAGAAACTTTTTTAGAAGCATGGATGCTAGATTGTATTCATCATTACCAGTATCAGTATTTTTCATTAAGTTTACAACTAGGCCAACATCATTAATTTTTGCAGATAGGCCCTCAGATGAAAGACCAGCGCACAATTGTCCGGCAATGGTAACGAAGTTGGATCCTGTGTTAACTTACAACACGATGCATTGATTGAGCTTTCCGTTCCCATTTCCTGGTAATGAAAACAGCAAGTTCGCCAATGTTTAACTTTGCGTTCGTGCTCTCGGGCAATTGTGCACTGATCTTAAGGGTGCTAAACGGATTCATAAATTTTGTTTACTATTTCACGAATTGATGATTTTTTTCCAAATTTCAATCTGCATGGGATTATTTAGAAACAAATAAGATCAATTCTGAAGGCAGTGGAACCAATCGATTCAGGCAGAAACAACAACACTACGACTTGCATTATATTACCGTAATTTAAACAGTTTACCACCGTCAGCTCTGAAGAGAAAATGTTGCTAAATTATGTGAACTTCAAGAGTACAGTACACAAATCTAAGCTAAAATTTCAAACAGAAGCACCAAGTATTTTACAATACTGATACGGACTCCAAAATGTAGGCCTACTATTAATCGACACAATCCCTAATAATAAGAAGGTTGGCCTACACAGATTTACTTACCGCTTCACTAACTTTCAACTCTGGAATACTGTGCACCATCGGCACAGATGCATTAAGTTCATTTTTCTCTTCTTTCCGTAGGTCAATGCCGCACTCAGCGCACATATCTTTGAATACAGTAGGATGCATACATTCTTCCAATTCTAGAATAGCTGATCTGCAATCAGAACATAAAAGTTATTACCAGTTATCACTATGGTCATTCATCCAGATCATTTAGATTTTTCAAACAAATTTATTATTTGAGGGTAGGGGGGACAATATCTACCAAATTTTGGAAGCTCAGTGCATCAAATAGAATGTGAGAAGTATTGAAAGGCCCTATAATGCGATGTAGCTGTTCATCATCACAGCTGTTCTATCAATTTGCAACACTATTCAGCTCAGAGCCTTCTTTTGGTAATCTAACAACTCACACACTGCAGGAGAACACAAGGGCCACTACCAGTTTTAGGCCCTATAGCAATTAGCAATAAATATCAAATAAATACTTTTTTCGTGAGGGAGGGGGTGGGGGGAGTTACGTTAAACGTTTAGGATTTTAAACGATCTTTTCCATCCTTAGTACGATCTCAAAGTCCATGATAAACAGATACCAAACTGGGACTGATCATCGAGTAGCAGAGTCGTTGTAAACGAAGTGTCGACAGGTAGTTGGCAGTACATAATGTTACGTTGATTTTGCTAACAAGAGCACTTAACATTGCAAAGTGACTGGAAAGTGAAAATCAATCCACAGTGGCTAACTTTTCATTTTTGCCATGATTCAAAACTACCAGAATACGATTAAGCGAGGTGCACAATCGCCTGGGAAGAAGCTCCGGTAACAGTAACGGGAAAGTTGGCTACGATACAACATTGCCCGGGAACGGGGAGCTCCTTCCCGGGCTATTGTGCACCCAGCTTGAAAGTTATGATTCATATATTCCTGTTACAGTCACCGAGAAAAACCGCCGAGGCCTAATGCGATTCTAAAACTTCTTCCGATGTGGGAGTTATGAAAACCAAGTACGCCTATGCCAACGCCATATGTTACAGGCACTAGCCTAACGTCGGGAATTAAATTTCAGTGCAGGATATAGAGGCTACCATAACTGAGTTACCAAATAGGACTCCTGAAGCCGTAGACCTAGGGGTTTGTACATGTAGGCCTAGGACCTAGGCTAAGGCCCTAAACCTAGCCGCCTAGGCAAGGGCCTAGCCTAGGCCTAGGCCTAGACATAACCTACTTCAAACCCAATAGCTAGGGGCCTAGGCCGTAACTTGATTGGCATAGATCTATAGCTAAAATGGTAGCCTAGGCCTTGGTCAATGCTTATACCGTAAACTACTGTCAATAAAATACGTTCAGGCACAGAGGCTCCAGAATGTTCCAGCACATGACGAGATGCTTACCCGGGTTGGACAATGTCACCTTCTTTTGCCAACAGTTTCCGTACTGTTCCTACGTGTGTGGCTTTTAATTTCTTCGGTTCCACTTGCCCATTAGTAGTATGAACATCGTACAATAATATAACACGGCCCACATTGACCAAAGTTCCTTCGTTCACTTTCCATTTCAAAATTTTAGCCGATTTTTCTGTGGGAAACAGGACCAACACAGCCTTACCGCCCATGTTTACCGGAAGTACAACACTCTCTTTTCACAACACAGACAGGCGGAAATAGAAAGCTGCTGCCACAGCCTTCTTGAACGTCGGTTCAATCTATCGCGGATTGACCCGTCGAGAAGGCGTGAAGCGCGGTATGTTTAAATTCAGTTATTGTTTGTTGTATTCTTCCAACTGTGTACCAACTGTGTACCAACTGTGTACCACGTACACAATCCGTACCACGCTTACGCTTGATACACCGGGACCGAACGTTTTTGTTCTGGTATTGTAATCATTCGCGTCTCAAATCAAATCAAATTCTTTATTGTTCTAAAACACGAACGCGTACTGTAAAGCGCGACCGGTCTACAGCGCGTTGATGACAATATATTGATTAAATGAAAACGACCAACTTTGTCGGCCCGGTCGGGTTTACGGTACATGTCATGTCACTCATGTTATGGCATGTCTGAAACAAAACACTGTGGAGTGTTATTCGGTAATTTTTCAAATTCAAAGCTTTCCGTGTTGATAGCGTTGATAGCGAGCATACGTCCACGAACATTCTGACCAAAAGTTCTCAAAGTTACCCCACCATTGTTCAATATACGAATGTGAAAACAAGATATTTCGTTGATACACAGTGGTGCACACTCTATTTTGGTAGGAAAATGCTGCCATTTTGTTTTTGAAAAAAATATTTCAAGTAATTTTCTTGACCGTTTTGCCACAAAACTAATAATAAGTAGGCCTAATAACGTTCAATCCATACCGAAGCTTGAAGCTGCTTTATATTTCAACTTTAACGGACTCTGTTCGACCGCATAAAAAAACAAAAACAAAAAAACCGATAGCCAATAGCCATAAAGTAGAATGGACTGTATGCATAGCTGATAAGCGAGCGAGGTCTCCCAGATGATTGTACGTCTCAATGTGTATTTACTTCCAGTGGTCAATTGTTTAACATGCCGCATGGCCTTGACCCCAGATATCTGTGCTGTGTGTGAAGCTGTGATAAGGCAGTTGCTGTAGCTTACGCCTACACTGGTCGCGAGCCTTGCACTACAAGTAGCGCGTGGAGGTTGTGTAAGAAAGTGCACCGTAACCACCTAATCGGCTGCAAGAATGAGGGCGAAATCATGTCCATATAATGTTGTACTTTCGTTGTTTTTATCGTTTCACATTCTCAAGACTACCTACTCACATGGTAAGTGATCTGTTTGCATTCTCCATAGGTTATACTGTTTACTTTACTGTAATTAAGGCCAGTGTAGGGCACAATGCCCTCTTTAGCGTGATGAGTGATGATTGATGAATGATAATGAGGGAGGGAGGAGGGGAAGCCTAGTACCGGCATGTAGCCTACTCCTGGAGAAAAATACCAAGGGGACCATCGGCTTTACGTCACATCCGAAAGTACGGTGTAACTTTGACCAGTCATATAGGTTCCTCCACTAATCTGGACTGCCGAGCAGTTGACGAGAAGAACGAAGCTGTTACATAAGCTTTCAAACCCTCCAATCCGCTTTAACCAATTGTTGTACATGCGTCTTGTGTGCGTGTGCGAAACAATGTCTATGTCGGAGCTTTTGATACGACACCAATTTTCCAGTCCACCCCAAGTTTCTAGGCCGTGTGCAACTGCCTCACATCCGTCCATCATTAATTCATCAATAATTATTTGTGATATAAGTTTACCCCGACTGAGGATATGTCGCAGGGATGCACTTTTGAGTCTACTGTTCGATCGAATATCCATCGTATTCTGTCCACAATCACGAAAACCACTGTGCCGGTACCTAGATTAAATGCAAGGTCCGTCCATCGATATAAACAACCTATGCTCCGTCGGTCCCCTGGCGGAGTAAACTTGTATGAAAATTGCTTTACCTCCATAAATTATCTACAAAACTGGATTTAGCTTAAAAATTCGTATAAACATAATAAAGAATCATCGTTTCGAGCAATCTTTGTTGATATACAAAGGCACACATAATAATCCTCGTAAACATCATAACTTTGTACAATAATATCTAATAGTTCGTGGTAAGTATACATCAAATTGTCTACTATTGACAGCTAATTAATATGAACACATAGGCTTTTGCGTCCTTCAGATCTCTAAGTAAAGCTCGAAAAAAATCATCAATATTTCGTTCAATTTCGAAGAATCTGGTACTGGGGGGAATAAGGGCTAATAACCACTGATAACTCACATTTTTATAGTTCGTGTGAAAGGATATATTTTGGAAGAAGCTGGAGGAATTTTTTAATGAAAATAACAGGAAATACATTAAATAAGTAAAACTATGTAGTTTTCATTAATTAAATATGTTATAAGTATAGTGCTAACTCTTGCAATTGAAAATGTTGCCATCCCCGCACTCGGGACCTATACTTGGCCCAAGATTACCTAACAGATGCTTTCGTCACAGGCGAGGCACTCACAGCCAACCGGCGAACCGCCCGAGACAAGCGCGCGCAAATAACTCGCTGATTGGCTACGAACCCGTCGCCTGTGACGAAAGCATGTGTAAGGTAGTCTTGGGACAACTACCTCAAGCCAGCACTGCATGGCGATTCTGTATGGGCGACGATACGTTTATCACCGGTTTTAGTTGTTAGAAAAAGGCGATGAGCCAATCACCGCCTTGCATTCGCCTTCAGTAACAACTAAAACCGCTGATAATATATCGTCGCCCATACAGAATTGCCCTGGAGATCCACAAACAAAAGCAATCTCAAATGTCACCTCTGTTCAAGGGTTCGACTCCACGTTGCGCCATGTCAAGCCAAGGGCAAGTCCACAGCTGCAAGGCAGCGCCGCAATGGATGTGATACGAAGACTGCTGCCAGATCGCGCTGACGAGTTCTCAGTGACCGTCAATGAAGCTATTGGCCCGAAAGACAGAGACACATTTCAGGTAAAAAAAACTCGTTTTTGGAAAGAACATTATAAACTTTCTGTGTTTTGTACCGCAGTTAACATTACACTGAATATATTTTACGCAGTGAACAATATAATTTTTATAGAAAAAGTATTCTAATGGGGGGGGGGGGGGGGAAGAATCCAGGGGGAAGGCGATCGCCCCATCTCGCCCACCTGTTTGTGCCGCAGCCCTTCACAAGCTTTAGGTGTGTTGGGCACGATTGTCGCAGCGACTACAATTATTGCTCACGAGTTTTAGCGTATTCGAACTTGACGTTCACTTTTAAGGAGCATCAGCCTTAATCCTCCCCTCCACCCTTCCGACAGATGTTTTGATAATGGTCCTTTACAGGATTTGGTTTGATTTGAATTGATGATTTGATGTTTAACGACGTACTGAACGAATCAGATCCATTGTACATCGTAATCAGGGTCGTCATAAGGGAAGTCCGGCAAGGGAGGTCAGGCCAAGTGAGAAGAGGATCAGTGGGGGGAAAGCGAGAGGGTCTCCTTTGTCGCCTCCTACGACTGGCAGAGTCACCATGGGTGGTGTGCTCTCAATTCTTTGCCCTACTATCAGCTATTACCAATACCATGCGACAGACTGGGTACTAGGTATACAACATATACCCAAATAAGTTTCGGCTAGATTCCTCTTGCTCGCAGCTCAAAGACAGACAACCCGTCAGTGCGAGAAGGCCTTCTATATCAATAACTGAATTAATTACTCCACAGGTGATAAAATCAGATGGTGACAACGTCGTGAGCATTATTGGAACCAGCGGCGTGGCTGTGACGTCAGGATTCCATTATTACCTCAAGTATCATTGCTACTGTCAAGTGTCCTGGGACTCGGATCAGCTGGCCTTGCCTGACAGCCTGCCGACCGTCAACATTACCATCACCTCTGCTGACAGGTGAGACATGACCTCAGGTATCATTGCTACTGTCAAGTGTCGTGGGACTCGGATCAGCTGGCCTTGCCTGACAGCCTGCCGACCGTCAACATTACCATCACCTCTGCTGACAGGTGAGACATGACCTCAGGTATCATTGCTACTGTCAAGTGTCGTGGGACTCGGATCAGCTGGCCTGCCTGACAGCCTGCCAGCCGTCAACATTACCATCACCTCTGCTGACAGGTGAGACATGACCTCAGGTATCATTGCTACTGTCAAGTGTCGTGGGACTCGGATCAGCTGGCCTTGCCTGACAGCCTGCCGACCGTCAACATTACCATCACCTCTGCTGACAGGTGAGACATGACCTCAGGTATCATTGCTACTGTCAAGTGTCGTGGGACTCGGATCAGCTGGCCTTGCCTGACAGCCTGCCAGCCGTCAACATTACCATCACCTCTGCTGACAGGTGAGACCTCAGGTATCATTGCTACTGTCAAGTGTCGGATCAGCTGGCCTTGCCTGACAGCCTGCCAGCCGTCAACATTACCATCACCTCTGCTGACAGGTGAGACCTCAGGTATCATTGCTACTGTCAAGTGTCGGATCAGCTGGCCTTGCCTGACAGCCTGCCGACCGTCAACATTACCATCACCTCTGCTGACAGGTGAGACACGACCTCAGGTATCATTGCTACTGTCAAGTGTCGGATCAGCTGGCCTTGCCTGACAGCCTGCCAGCCGTCAACATTACCATCACCTCTGCTGACAGGTGAGACATGACCTCAGGTATCATTGCTACTGTCAAGTGTCGTGGGACTCGGATCAGCTGGCCTTGCCTGACAGCCTGCCAACCGTCAACATTACCATCACCTCTGCGGACAGCTGAGACATGACCTCAGGTATCATTGCTACTGTCAAGTGTCGGATCAGCTGGCCTTGCCTGACAGCCTGCCGACCGTCAACATTACCATCACCTCTGCTGACAGGTGAGACATGACCTCAGGTATCATTGCTACTGTCAAGTGTCGGATCAGCTGGCCTTGCCTGACAGCCTGCCGACCGTCAACATTACCATCACCTCTGCTGACAGGTGAGACATGACCTCAGGTGTCATTGCTACTGTCAAGTGTCGGATCAGCTGGCCTTGCCTGACAGCCTGCCGACCGTCAACATTACCATCACCTCTGCTGACAGGTGAGACATGACCTCAGGTGTCATTGCTACTGTCAAGTGTCGGATCAGCTGGCCTTGCCTGACAGCCTGCCGACCGTCAACATTACCATCACCTCTGCTGACAGGTGAGACCTCAGGTATCATTGCTACTGTCAAGTGTCGGATCAGCTGGCCTTGCCTGACAGCCTGCCAGCCGTCAACATTACCATCACCTCTGCTGACAGGTGAGACCTCAGGTATCATTGCTACTGTCAAGTGTCGGATCAGCTGGCCTTGCCTGACAGCCTGCCGACCTTCAACATTACCATCACCTCTGCTGACAGGTGAGACACGACCTCAGGTATCATTGCTACTGTCAAGTGTCGGATCAGCTGGCCTTGCCTGACAGCCTGCCAGCCGTCAACATTACCATCACCTCTGCTGACAGGTGAGACATGACCTCAGGTATCATTGCTACTGTCAAGTGTCGTGGGACTCGGATCAGCTGGCCTTGCCTGACAGCCTGCCAACCGTCAACATTACCATCACCTCTGCGGACAGCTGAGACATGACCTCAGGTATCATTGCTACTGTCAAGTGTCGGATCAGCTGGCCTTGCCTGACAGCCTGCCGACCGTCAACATTACCATCACCTCTGCTGACAGGTGAGACATGACCTCAGGTATCATTGCTACTGTCAAGTGTCGGATCAGCTGGCCTTGCCTGACAGCCTGCCGACCGTCAACATTACCATCACCTCTGCTGACAGGTGAGACATGACCTCAGGTATCATTGCTACTGTCAAGTGTCGGATCAGCTGGCCTTGCCTGACAGCCTACCAGCCGTCAACATTACCATCACCTCTGCTGACAGGTGAGACACGACCTCAGGTATCATTGCTACTGTCAAGTGTCGGATCAGCTGGCCTTGCCTGACAGCCTGCCAGCTGTCAACATTACCATCACCTCTGCTGACAGGTGAGACACGACCTCAGGTATCATTGCTACTGTCAAGTGTCCTGGGACTCGGATCAGCTGGCCTTGCCTGACAGCCTGCCAACCGTCAACATTACCATCACCTCTGCTGACAGGTGAGAACACGACCTCAGGTATCATTGCTACTGTCAAGTCTCGTGGGACTCGGATCAGCTGGCCTTGCCTGACAGCCTGCCAACCGTCAACATTACCATCACCTCTGCTGACAGGTGAGACACGACCTCAGGTATCATTGCTACTGTCAAGTCTCGTGGGACTCGGATCAGCTGGCCTTGCCTGACAGCCTGCCAACCGTCAACATTACCATCACCTCTGCTGACAGGTGAGACATGACCTCAGGTATCATTGCTACTGTCAAGTGTCGGATCAGCTGGCCTTGCCTGACAGCCTGCCAACCGTCAACATTACCATCACCTCTGCTGACAGGTGAGACACGACCTCAGGTATCATTGCTTCTGTCAAGTCTCGTGGGACTCGGATCAGCTGGCCTTGCCTGACAGCCTACCAGCCGTCAACATTACCATCACCTCTGCTGACAGGTGAGACATGACCTCAGGTATCATTGCTACTGTCAAGTGTCGGATCAGCTGGCCTTGCCTGACAGCCTGCCGACCGTCAACATTACCATCACCTCTGCTGACAGGTGAGACATGACCTCAGGTATCATTGCTACTGTCAAGTGTCGGATCAGCTGGCCTTGCCTGACAGCCTGCCAACCGTCAACATTACCATCACCTCTGCTGACAGGTGAGATCACGACTAAAGCTGCGTTCTAAAATTCATTTCACAAATAATCTCGGATTTCCTGCCGTAACGCCAGGACTAAAAGGAACACCAATGGAATTTGTTTTGCTTCGTAAATGGAGGGAATATCCAATGATCAATCACTTGTAAGAAGCAATCCAGTATGAATATTGGAACACTTGGATTACTGTTGACTGAGTGAGATTAGTAATCCGACGAATTCTGGAACGCAGCTTAACTTGAACGATCACAACCAGAAGATCTATCCGCTTCTAGGAAAAGTCTTAGAGTTTAATGGATAGTCGTTCCTCACGTGCTCCTCAACTCAGCATTTCCTCAGACTTACCCAACCACCAATCACAGAGCAGTCCATATAGCTATGCTGCTCTGTGATTGGTGGTTGGGCGAGTCTGAGGAAATACTGAGTTGAGGAGCACGTGAGGAACGACTATGCATTTGACCCTTAGAGTTAAATGCATAGTCGTTCCTCTTCAACTCAGCCTTTCCTCAGAATAGCCCAACCACCAATCACAGAGCAGTCCACAGGGTAATGCCAGGGCGTTGGCAGGGCCAGGCCAGGGCCAGGGCGTTCAGTACATTAGTGGTCCGCTGCTCAGTACAGCAGCACTGTCTTGTGTTCCAGGTTCCGGTACTACCAGAACGTCTGCACGTCCAGCTACAGCTTCGCCTGGTGGGGCTGGACGCGGTGGGAGAGGGAGATCGACTGGATGGCTTTGAACGGGTTCAACCTGGCGCTGGCGTTCACTGGCCAAGAAGCGATCTGGCAACGCGTCTACCGACAACTGAATCTAACAGACGGAGAGATACAAGAACACTTTGGCGGTCCTGCTTTCCTTGCGTGGTATGTCTGCATGTCCACTGCCCCATGTTACGGTAGCAAAGCAAAGAGACTCGTCCTGAATGTCGTTGAGATCTTTAGTAACATCGCAATCATGTCGAGTTGGGAATTATAACCTACAGACTCGTTCTATCGGTTTATTTTCAAATTCAAATTTTTCGGTTATTTTCCGTCTGGACTGGTTTAGAGTTTCAGTAGCCACCACGCACCAACCCTGTTTTTTCTTGTCGTAATTTGTTGCTATAATCCCGAGCGTTTTCATCTGATACGCCACTGCTAAAACAAGTAAATAAATAAAATACATTCACATTTAGAGTCGGCCCACTCAGTAACAAGACTGATTTTCAGTAGGGACTTTAATTGAAAGTGTCTTAACCCCAACCCTGTAGGCTCCAAACACCATCGTCAAGTGAGCGATAACCAATCAAAGACCGACATTTCAAATACGAAACATGAATCAGTGCGAACACCTGCGGACAAATGCCAGAATCAACTAGGCCGATTCAGAACAACTTTGAATTTATTGAGTGCTTCGTTGCTAGGACGGTTCCAAAGACACCGTTTACTTATTCCTAAGCCAAGAAGTGATGGAATTGAATCCATATTAGAAGTTAAAAAACTTTTGCCTGAAGTGGGATTTGAACCCGGGACCTTCTGCATTGGAAGCAGGGATGCTAACCACTGGACCAGCGGGCCATCTATCAATAGTCTACTGATAACGCCACAAAATATCTGAGAGCAGAAACCGCACTAGAATACTAAAACGTGGAATGTATGCCAATGTATAGTACATGCCCGGCGCCTCCACCATTTGTTCTAGCTTTGTTGAGGTCGCTAGACGACCTGCAGGATAAAGCATACAAGAACGTTGTATACCGATAGAGGTGGCTCAGCGGTAAGACGGGAGACTCTTATTCGGGAGGTCACCGGTTCGATTCCGGTCACCGCCAATCCGGACTGAAGGTTTTCCTCAATCGTAAAGGCGAATGTTGGGATTGAGTCATACTATCAGCCCTCGGACATTCCTTTCTAACTATCCAAACACCCTAAAATACCTAGTTAGTCACCTGAAGAGGGGTAAAGCCATGGTTTGTACCATATAGATGGTAATCATACGAAAAATTATTTAGAAATCGCTCATAAAATAATCTTGCACATAAGTGGCCCACAGGAACTCTTACTGCCCCGAGTCTTAGGTAACTTTTAAGTACAGTGTTTAGAAATGATGTTCCTAAAACTTAAAAAAATAAAACGCAAGAATAAAATATATGATACTCTATGGGTGGATCATGGAAGGTTGATACACTATCAGCCGACAAGTATTTTATGGACCATTCTCCTTTTGTGTTCTTACAGGGCCCGAATGGGTAACTTGCGAGGATGGGGCGGCCCACTAACGGACAACTGGCACCAACAGTCCCTGGTGCTTCAACGTAGAATACTGTCCCGTATGAGGGAGCTTGGTATAGCGCCCATACTACCCGCCTTCGCAGGCCACGTGCCGCGAGCATTCAAGCGGTAGGTGAGAGCTTTATGCGTTACAGGTTCGAAGCTGGGCTTGGGCGTAAATATCCTACTTAGGGCCGGTCTTAGTTATTTGTAGCAATTAAGCTATTTGGAGGATTTCAAGGGTTTTGATTGGTCGTTGCCATGGAGAAAACAAGCTATTCCACGAATGAAGTAGTTATTGGAACATTGTAAGACGGGACCTAATGGTCGGTGCACAATAGCCCGGGAAGGAGCTTCCCGTTACCGTTAACGTTACCGGGCAATGTTAAATTATAGCGAACTTTCCCGTTGCCGTTACCGGAGCTCCTTCCCGGGCTATTGTGCACCGACCATAAGTCTTTTCAATCTACTATCATCCACTCACACCTCAACAATAATTTACAAACTCAATAAATTCAATAACTTTATAAAAAAGAAGAAAAAATAGAAAAATAAAATAAATAAATTCAAATAAATTTAAACTTAACAATATTATTGCATACTCTATTCGCAGGTTGTACCCGGACGCAAAGATGGTTCCGATGACGCGTTGGTTGGCCTTCAGCGACGAATACTGTTGGTGAGTAAAGTAAACGAAATACTTTCTTCGTTTTTGTATCAGGAAAGATTAGATTTAATCATATATTGTATGTTTATGAAATAAGTGTAAATATACACAATGTTGATATGAATACTAGTACACTTCCACTTTTGTCGCACAGGGAACTGTCAAGCAATGATATTCCTATAAGCAATATTCATGCCCACAACGTGCATACCAATTGTACAGAACCCTCTATTCTTTATAAATAATCAGCAGTAAAAAGGAAATGTGATTGTTTTCTTTCAGCCCGTACTTGTTGGAGCCCACAGATCCTCTGTTTAGAACAGTTGGCAACATGTTTGCTTCAGAGGTATGTATTACGTTGGCAACACTTTCATAGAGTATTCTGTTCCCGTTCGTTACGAAGTAATCTGGTATACATGACAATGGGATCTACCGGGCAAATATGACTAAGGCCGGTCTTACTATCTCCTAATAGGAAAGTTATTTGTAGCAATTAAGCTATTTGGAGGATTTCAAGAGTTTTGATTGGTCATTGCCATGCTCCATACATCGAGAAAACAAGCTATTCGACGAATAAGTAGTTATTGGGACATTGTAAGACTGGACCTAATACTAATTTTATGTATGTACTTATTTATTTATTTACTCATTCAGTTGACCATTACATATACTGTATTAATAAGTAGACAATTCAATTTTAGGTCATTTGGGTTAGTCTTGACTCTTTGATACTCTTCATTTTTTGGTGTGGTAATTTAAATTGGTTACGAAATGTAATCATTATTTCAGTTGATTGCTGAGTTCGGAACAGATCACCTTTACAACTGCGACACGTTCAACGAAATGACACCGGGCAACGGCAGCGCCACTTACCTCGCTCAAGTAGGCCATGCGATCTTCAGCGGCATGGCAGACGTTGACCCTAAGGCTATCTGGTGAGAAATACAACTGCAATACAATACAATACAATAACAAATAAAATTTGTTCTTCTTATGGAAAATAGCATGTAATAAAACAATTCCATAGCAACAAATCCTGTACTTAACTTGACAGTTGTCTGTGCATACCGCCCTATGTTTCAGCAATGAGGCATGACACAATTTAGTGGAAGAAGTACATATTTTCCTATGTGTAGTTTCATGTTTACACGTACAAGAATGGGTAAACAATTCTAGGGGGTATTTCCATTGTATTCGTATTTACTAAAGCTTTTTTTTATATGAAACTATTATTATTGATATCTAATATATTGTACATACCTTTTGACAGTGGCATGTTGTTAAGTTTATCTGTGTTTCTGTTAAAGGGTGATGCAAGGTTGGTTGTTTGGCCACGACTTTCTATTTTGGAACTCAAAGCGAATACGGGCATTCGTTACCTCTGTACCACAAGTAAGTACACATTCTTTTCTTTTTCAATTTAAGTGAGTCTCACTAAAATCATTTCTTGGAAGACATGACAATATAGTTCACCGATCTTGTTACACAATTGCGTTTAACTTATCGGTGCGCTAACCTTGAAAGACGATTTTTTAAAATGATTTTATAATATTGTATGTTATGTAATTTCTAAGGCTGCTAATAAAATGAAATGAAACGTTTTCCAATTGGCTGGACTAAGTTCTTACTAGTCCGTCTATTGAGTTGTTGTGTATTGCTGTATTAATTGTTAATTAAATGCGCACTGAATGCTGCGATCCAGTGCAGACATTGAAAGACGCCATAAGTAATAGTTATATACTTTGGCATTACAATGACACCCGTGATATTTTATTATACAACATGACGGTTCAGTGACTCAATGTTGCGTATTTCCCACAGGGACGAATGATTGTCCTCGACCTCCAGTCAGAACAGAACCCTCAGTATGAGCGGACAGAGTCGTATTACGGGCAACCCTTCATCTGGTGTATGCTGCACAACTTCGGTGGCACTCTGGGACTCTTTGGAACTGTAGAGAGTGTCAACAATGTAAGTAGTACGTCCAGTGGCGTGCGGTGCGGTGTGGCCTATATAGATGGCAGCAGCAGTGGCATTATTTGCAAATAGATGGAAGGGGTTTGGTGAGACCCCAGAGCCGCCAGAAGAAATTTTGCAAGCTTACTGTCGTTATTTACAACTTGAGTGTGAATTTTGATTGAGGTCGAGAATACAAAAAGTAGCAGGTACAACGACAAAAGTAAAGCAAGGTTATCTTTGCAAACATATTAATTTTTGTGTGTACCTCGTGCAGATCGCGTATTTTCAATATTGGTCTGCCGCTACTTTTTTTCCCTCCAAGTAACTACGCAATATAAACTAAATTAATGTATGCACTACCCAACAAGACATAGAATATTGGTGTTTTTCTTTTTGTATTTTGTACCTAAA
This sequence comes from Isoperla grammatica, assembly GCA_945910005.1. NCBI lineage: Eukaryota > Metazoa > Arthropoda > Insecta > Plecoptera > Perlodidae > Isoperla > Isoperla grammatica. The sequence continues at coordinate 111,146,989 of OX246738.1, read as the reverse complement.
ATGCAGATGTTTGAGTACTTTCTACAGCTATGCATTATTGTGTTTGTTGTCTTTAAAGGGGATGTTTGAAGCCCGCAAGATGGCAAACAGCACAATGATTGGCTCAGGGTTGACTCCCGAAGGAATCAACCAGAACTACGTCATATACGACCTTATGAACGACATGGCTTGGAGGTCGGAGCCGTTCAACCTCACTGAGTGGTTCTCTGCATATCCTGTGAGGCGGTATGGCGCGTACGACCTCCATGCGGACAACTCTTGGCAACTCCTTAAGGTGACCATATATTCACTTAAAGTTATCAAATTAATATATATATATAATAATAATAATAATAATAATAATAATAATAATAATAATAATAATAATAATAATAATAATAATAATAATAATAATAATAATAATAATAATAATAATAATGCTAGAAAACAGCAGAGGTAACATTCATTAATGATGTTGGGTATTGATATCTATAGACCTATAGACTTATCATATGTATATTTGTGTTGAGAGAATAGCCTGAATTATGAAATATTAAGTAATTATATGCATGTTAATCAACCCATTGTTCAAGTGAGAACATATTTGAAGTCAATACTCTCTGTTTCTGTGTTCAAGTCGAGCGTGTACAACCTGACGGGCATGCAGAGGATTAGGGGCAAGTATATCATCTGCCGACAACCCAGCCTCAAGCTTCGACCAGTGGTAATGTTGCTTTACTTCTACACTCTTGTTTGTGGATATTCTTGCATGGGACCATTGACTGCTCTAGTTACAATAATTCCATTGAGGGTATCAGAATTATGAACAGCTAATAAGAAAATTAATGCTAATAACTTTTCTTCACCATGGTAACTACCAATCAGATGCCATAAAATCCGCTTAATAGCGTATGCTTTAGTATGGCTCCTCATTATCTGTTTATAATACTGGGCCTGAATCTCACCCATATAATGATACAAATGATGTATATTATTTCTAATACTGTAATTTCCTGACGTATAAATTATGCTTGTGACAGCTGTGGTACAACCCGACCGACGTAGCTGTGGCTTGGGACGACCTATTGGCAGCAGCTCCCACTATGTATTGTTCAGCGTGTTAGTGTAACAGTAAAACATGTCTCCTACTTGTGACAGCTGTGGTACAACCCGACCGACGTAGCTGTGGCTTGGGACGACCTATTGGCAGCAGCTCCCACTATGTATTGTTCAGCGTGTTAGTGTAACAGTAAAACATGTCTCCTACTTGTGACAGCTGTGGTACAACCCGACCGACGTAGCTGTGGCTTGGGACGACCTATTGGCAGCAGCTCCCACTATGTATTGTTCAGCGTGTTAGTGTAACAGTAAAACATGTCTCCTACTTGTGACAGCTGTGGTACAACCCGACCGACGTAGCTGTGGCTTGGGACGACCTATTGGCAGCAGCTCCCACTATGTATTGTTCAGCGTGTTAGTGTAACAGTAAAACATGTCTCCTACTTGTGACAGCTGTGGTACAACCCGACCGACGTAGCTGTGGCTTGGGACGACCTATTGGCAGCAGCTCCCACTATGTATTGTTCAGCGTGTTAGTGTAACAGTAAAACATGTCTCCTACTTGTGACAGCTGTGGTACAACCCGACCGACGTAGCTGTGGCTTGGGACGACCTATTGGCAGCAGCTCCCACTATGTATTGTTCAGCGTGTTAGTGTAACAGTAAAACATGTCTCCTACTTGTGACAGCTGTGGTACAACCCGACCGACGTAGCTGTGGCTTGGGACGACCTATTGGCAGCAGCTCCCACTATGTATTGTTCAGCGTGTTAGTGTAACAGTAAAACATGTCTCCTACTTGTGACAGCTGTGGTACAACCCGACCGACGTAGCTGTGGCTTGGGACGACCTATTGGCAGCAGCTCCCACTATGTATTGTTCAGCGTGTTAGTGTAACAGTAAAACATGTCTCCTACTTGTGACAGCTGTGGTACAACCCGATTGACGTAGCTGTGGCTTGGGACGACCTATTGGCAGCAGCTCCCACTCTCAACAGATCTCTCAACTATCAACACGATGTGGTGGATGTAACACGACAAGCCTTGCAGCTTCTTGCTGCGGGCTACTACATCATCTTTGTCAGAGCATTCAGAAAGAATCAAGTCGAGACATTTCAGTAAGTTAAATTATTCTTTCATGTGACATCAAACGTGGCAACTTAACCGTTTCTTGATTTACTACAAAATATGTTAAGTCATCTTTATTTATCAAATACTTACCCATCAATGTGTTTAATGCTCAGATAATGATTCAAGCATGTTATTTGCTGAACATAAAATATTTGCAAATCCTAGGGATGCCCAATAATAAAATAAAAATTATGGGTAGTCGAAAAGATGACTGCATTATCGAAGACCGAACGCATGTAGCAACATTCTTTGGAGTGACACTGATGTTGAGAGTATAATCACATATGAGGACCAGTATTTTGGCGGTATTTTTGAGTATTTCGACACTGCAAAGACCCCAGGAGAAGGAAATTATATGCAGTATCTTATTCGATAGTAATCATTTTATTATCGATTTTCAACATTTTATTGACTATCGAATAACAAACGATAACATCGATTGTTGTGTGAATAACTATAATTGCCATATTACATCCTCATGTATCTCTTTACGTTCCGACCAATCAGTGTGTTCTGCCTGGATCTAAAGATGTTCAAATATCCATTACCGATCAATGTCATAACTTCCTCTCCATCTATTTAACTTTGTAACTTTTAAATTTGTGTATTTGTATGTAATTTAATTTTATGTCATTGTATGTACCTTCAGGCTAAAGAGGGTACGGGCATGCCCATAACACTACACTGGCCATCCTGTCCTTTCATGGGAACGGAAAATAACAATAAAATTAATTCATTAATTAGAATGTCTGAAAAAGACAATTGGCACAAGAAGGAAAAAAAAATTAATTATTGTTTCAGAACAAATGCCGCCTTATATCTGGAGTTGCTTAGCGACCTCGACCTAATACTGGCTTCCAACAAAGACTTCTTGCTCGGGACGTGGCTCAATGCAGCTAAAGCCAAAGGGTCAAACGCTCTCGTAAGTATAAACTAGGAAAACGCTCTGTTTGACGCGTTGATAAGCGAGCGCGTCAATATCTACGAACTTTCTGGCGAAAAGTTTTCAATGCTAATACAAACAACAATTAACAACAATTCAAGAATGCGCATTGCCAAATTTTTTCTAATTGCCATAGCTATTATACTTTCTGACATTGTTGTATGCAGTGAAATGTGCGTTGCTAAGAATTTTCGCTGTCTTGTTTTCGCCGCGGTCCGCCACCGTTACTAACAGTTATTGACAGCAATAGAAATGTAATTTCCGCCTCTTATACGTATCGGGTCGCGTTTACATTAGTATATTCGGACAAAAATTTACTATAAGATAGCCACCTCACATTTTGCCGTAACTGTGTTTCAGAAATATATTTTCGAGTAACTTTTGTGTAACTTTGCCAATATTAATTGTATGGCCATAAAATGAACATATTCGTGACCGGAAAAAAGTTTAAAAAAATATGGCTATCTCACATTTTGCCGCCATTTTGTTTCAGAAAAATATTTTGCAGTAACTATGGTGTAACTTTGTAACTTTTCAAACGATTTTGCCTCAAAACTATACACCTTCAATCCACATCAAGGCTTGTGGATGGTCCAAATTTCAAGTTGATCGGACTTTCCGTTCGACCGCTATCGACGGACATAAAAACAAAAAAAACAAAAAACAAAAAAACAGAACGAAGTGCCATAAGAGTCAAGTGGAAACGCTCGCTTCGCTCGCTTAATAAAAACTATTGCGTAGAAGAAATCTAGGTGTTAAACTAGGAAAACGCTCTGTTTGACGCGTTGAGAAGCGAGCGCGTCAATATCTACGAACTTTCTGGCGAAAAGTTTTCAATGCTAATACGAACAACAATTAACAACAATTCAAGAATGCGCATTGCAAAAATTGTTCTTATTTCCATGGCTATTATACTTTCCGACATTGTTGTATGCAGTTCAATGTGCGTTGCTAAGAATTTTCGTGGTCATGTTTTCAATACGGTCCGCCACCGTTACTAACACTTATTGACAGCAATAGAAATGTAATTTCTGCCTCTAATACGTATTGGATCGCGTTTACATTAGTATATTCGTGACCGGACAAAAATTTACTATAAAATAGCCACCTCACATTTTGCCGTTACTGCGTTTTAGAAAAATATTTTCGAGTAACTTTCGTGTAACTTTGCCAATATTTATCAAATCGCCATTACATTAACATATTCGTGATCGGAAAATTCTGTAGAAAAATCTGGCTATCTCACATTTTGCCGCCATTTTGTTTCAGAAAAATATTTTGCAGTAACTATGGTGTAACTTTGTAACTCTTCATACGATTTTGCCTCAAAACTATACACCTTCAATCCACATCGAGGCTTGTGGATGGTCCAAATTTCAAGTTGATCGGACTTTCCGTTCGACCGCTATCGACGGACATAAAAACAAAAAAAAACAAAAAAAAAAAAACAAACAAACAAAAAAAAACAGAACGAAGTGCCATAAGAGTCAAGTGGAAACGCTCGCTTCTCTCGCTTAATTATGAAAATTTAACTAGGAAAACGCTCTGTTTGACGCGTTGATAAGCGAGCGCGTCAATATCTACGAACTTTCTGGCGAAAAGACTTCAATGCTAATACAAACAACAATTAACAACAATTTAAGAATGCGCATTGCAAAATCTTTTCTAATTTCCATAGCTATTATACTTCCCGACATTGTTGGATGCAGTGCAATGTGCGTTGCTAAGAATTTTTGCTGTCATGTTTTCGCCGCGGTCCGCCACCGTTACTAACACTTATTGACAGCAATAGAAATGTAATTCTTGCCTCTAATACGTATTGGATCGCGTTTACATTAGTATATTCGTGACCGGACAAAAATTTACTATAAGATAGCCACCTCACATTTTGCCGTTACTGCGTTTTAGAAAAATATTTTCGAGTAACTTTCGTGTAACTTTGCCAATATTTATCAAATCGCCATTACATTAACATATTCGTGACCGGAAAAATCTGTAGAAAAATCTGGCTATCTCACATTTTGCCGCCATTTTGTTTCAGAAAAATATTTTGCAGTAACTATGGTGTAACTTTGTAACTTTTCGAACGATTTTGCCTCAAAACTATACACCTTCAATCCACATCGAGGCTTGTGGATGGTCCAAATTTCAAGTTGATCGGACTTTCCGTTCGACCGCTATCGACAGACATAAAAACAAAAAAAAAAAAAAAAAACAAACAAACAAACAAAAAAAAAAACAGAATGAAGTGCCATAAGAGTCAAGTGGAAACGCTCGCTTCGCTCGCTTAATAAACTCACTTACATCTGAAGACTTATTTATTTTAAGTAATTTTAATTTATTAAATAATATCATTTAAACATTGACTCATTATTTAATAGGCTCGGTTGAGGGGGGAGCCCAATCGTCTTACCGAAATATTCCGGAGCTGACAATAAAAAAGCCTTATCGTATTGAGGGGGCAGAGACAATATACGGGGATTGGCTGATATTTTATCACTAGGAAAACGCTCTGTTTGACGCGTTGATAAGCGAGCGCGTCAATATCTACGAACTTTCTGGCGAAAAGACTTCAATGCTAATACAAACAACAATTAACAACAATTTAAGAATGCGCATTGCAAAATCTTTTCTAATTTCCATAGCTATTATACTTCCCGACATTGTTGGATGCAGTGCAATGTGCGTTGCTAAGAATTTTTGCTGTCATGTTTTCGCCGCGGTCCGCCACCGTTACTAACACTTATTGACAGCAATAGAAATGTAATTCTTGCCTCTAATACGTATTGGATCGCGTTTACATTAGTATATTCGTGACCGGACAAAAATTTACTATAAGATAGCCACCTCACATTTTGCCGTTACTGCGTTTTAGAAAAATATTTTCGAGTAACTTTCGTGTAACTTTGCCAATATTTATCAAATCGCCATTACATTAACATATTCGTGACCGGAAAAATCTGTAGAAAAATCTGGCTATCTCACATTTTGCCGCCATTTTGTTTCAGAAAAATATTTTGCAGTAACTATGGTGTAACTTTGTAACTTTTCGAACGATTTTGCCTCAAAACTATACACCTTCAATCCACATCGAGGCTTGTGGATGGTCCAAATTTCAAGTTGATCGGACTTTCCGTTCGACCGCTATCGACAGACATAAAAACAAAAAAAAAACAAAAAAAACAAACAAACAAAAAAAAAAACAGAATGAAGTGCCATAAGAGTCAAGTGGAAACGCTCGCTTCGCTCGCTTAAAAATACAATATTAACCCTCTAAAATCATTATAGATTTAGACTTTTTGAAGAGTGAATTACCCAAACATGCATGTAATTGAAATTGGTGACCATTGTCACATACTTTGTATTACGCATTGAGGACACCCTTCAAAACTAAATCTTTTAATCTCTGCTATTATAAACCACTGTTCGATGCAGCTTTTCCATTTTTAACCTAGTTTTGTAGTTTGGAACAGTTTTTATGTGGATATAAATTCTTTTGTCCGTTCCGTGCTTTCATTGCAGTACTAGATTGATAATTTACTTAAGAACCGTGATAAAACAGAATATATTTATCATTTACATTTTAACCGTCTCAATGATGTGTTATTTGGATGTATAAATGAGGAAATAGATTGAGTGTATGCCTCCCTGTTATTGTTAGTACTGCTCTTCTAGGAACGAAGGCTTTACGAATTCAACGCTCGGAACCAAATCACCCTCTGGGGCCCAAGAGGGGAGATTCACGACTACGCCAACAAACAGTGGGCAGGTAATTATCACTATTATACTGTTTCATTCGTACCTGTTTTAACGGTGTCCCAATTTCATTGTGCTAATCATTAAAGACCCTTTTTCGATTGCGACCATGTTTATAATTATTGAGAAATACTGATTCTAATTGCGCCAACAGGATATGCACACATGCAAGGGAAAATGTAAACGGTACAGTGGCGTAACTCAAAAATGACCGGGCCCGTATACAAGTTGGGTTTTTAGGCCCCCATATTTAAGGGTTGATAACTAAAATGACGTGCTCTAAGTCAACCATTGAGGGCATAATATAGGGTAGAGGCCCCACGTCATCGGCAGTTTGTGTACCGCCTTTTACTGCCAAAACACTTTAGTCGGGTAGTAGAAGTTCGCCAAGTGACGCGATGGCGGAACCTTATTGGTCGGCTACTTCACCGAAGATATACGAAGACAGCCGAAAACTACGTCATCGCGTCGCTTGGCGAACTTCTACTACCCAACTAAAGTATGTTGGGCAGCATAAGGCGATAGACAAACTGCCGATGGCGAATTGCGAGTCTACTCTATATTACTCACTCAACGGTACGACAGTAATTATTTCTGGCACCAGATTGCTTATGATTGTCACGTGAATATTTATTGCAAATCGTTGGATCTCGAGGTGGCCCTTGGGTCGCGGGGCCCGTAAGCACCGCATACCTTACAGTTAACACTATAGGGAGTTACGCTACTGAAATGACACTGTTACCTCTAGGTGTGGTGTCCCACTACTTCCGACCAAGATGGGAGCTGTTCCTAGCCGCTCTCAACAACTCTTTGGTGCAAGGCAGCCCCTTCAATGAGACACTGACGCGTGCAAAGATCTTCCAGGAGGTGGAAGAACCATTCACCTTGGACACATCAGAGTAATGACACTGTTACCTCTAGGTGTGGTGTCCCACTACTTCCGACCAAGATGGGAGCTGTTCCTAGCCGCTCTCAACAACACTTTGGTGCAAGGCAGCCCCTTCAATGAGACACTGACGCGTGCAAAGATCTTCAAGGAGGTCGAAGAGCCATTCACCTTGGACACATCAGAGTAATGACACTGTTACCTCTAGGTGTGGTGTCCCACTACTTCCGACCAAGATGGGAGCTGTTCCTAGCCGCTCTCAACAACTCTTTGGTGCAAGGCAGCCCCTTCAATGAGACACTGACGCGTGCAAAGATCCTCCAGGAGGTGGAAGAGCCATTCACCTTGGACACATCAGAGTAATGACACTGTTACCTCTAGGTGTGGTGTCCCACTACTTCCGACCAAGATGGGAGCTGTTCCTAGCCGCTCTCAACAACTCCTTGGTGCAAGGCAGCCCCTTCAATGAGACACTGACGCGTGCAAAGATCTTCCAGGAGGTGGAAGAACCATTCACCTTGGATACATCAGAGTAATGACACTGTTACCTCTAGGTGTGGTGTCAACTACTTCCGACCAAGATGGCAGCTGTTCCTAGCCGCTCTCAACAACTCCTTGGTGCAAGGCAGCCCCTTCAATGAGACACTGACGCGTGCAAAGATCTTCCAGGAGGTGGAAGAACCATTCACCTTGGATACATCAGAGTAATGACACTGTTACCTCTAGGTGTGGTGTCCCACTACTTCCGACCAAGATGGGAGCTGTTCCTAGCCGCTCTCAACAACTCCTTGGTGCAAGGCAGCCCCTTCAATGAGACACTGACGCGTGCAAAGATCTTCCAGGAGGTGGGAGAACCATTCACCTTGGACACATCAGAGTAATGACACTGTTACCTCTAGGTGTTGTGTCCCACTACTTCCGACCAAGATGGGAGCTGTTCCTAGCCGCTCTCAACAACTCCTTGGTGCAAGGCAGCCCCTTCAATGAGACACTGACGCGTGCAAAGATCTTCCAGGAGGTGGGAGAGCCATTCACCTTGGACACATCAGATTAATGACACTGTTACCTCTAGGTGTTGTGTCCCACTACTTCCGACCGAGATGGCAGCTGTTCCTAGCCGCTCTCAACAACTCCATGGTGCAAGGCAGCCCCTTCAATGAGACACTGACGCGTGCAAAGATCTTCCAGGAGGTGGAAGAGCCATTCACCTTGGACACATCAGAGTAATGACACTGTTACCTCTAGGTGTTGTGTCCCACTACTTCCGACCGAGATGGCAGCTGTTCCTAGCCGCTCTCAACAACTCCTTGGTGCAAGGCAGCCCCTTCAATGAGACACTGACGCGTGCAAAGATCTTCAAGGAGGTCGAAGAGCCATTCACCTTGGATACATCAGAGTAATGACACTGTTACCTCTAGGTGTGGTGTCCCACTACTTCCGACCGAGATGGCAGCTGTTCCTAGCCGCTTTTAACAACTCCTTGGTGCAAGGCAGCCCCTTCAATGAGACACTGACGCGTGCAAAGATCCTCCAGGAGGTGGAAGAGCCATTCACCTTGGACACATCAGAGTAATGACACTGTTACCTCTAGGTGTTGTGTCCCACTACTTCCGACCAAGATGGGAGCTGTTCCTAGCCGCTCTCAACAACTCCTTGGTGCAAGGCAGCCCCTTCAATGAGACACTGACGCGTGCAAAGATCTTCCAGGAGGTGGAAGAGCCATTCACCTTGGACACATCAGAGTAATGACACTGTTACCTCTAGGTGTTGTGTCCCACTACTTCCGACCGAGATGGGAGCTGTTCCTAGCCGCTCTCAACAACTCCTTGGTGCAAGGCAGCCCCTTCAATGAGACACTGACGCGTGCAAAGATCTTCCAGGAGGTGGAAGAACCATTCACCTTGGATACATCAGAGTAATGACACTGTTACCTCTAGGTGTGGTGTCCCACTACTACCGACCAAGATGGGAGCTGTTCCTAGCCGCTCTCAACAACTCCTTGGTGCAAGGCAGCCCCTTCAATGAGACACTGACGCGTGCAAAGATCTTCCAGGAGCTCGAAGAGCCATTCACCTTGGACACATCAGAGTAATGACACTGTTACCTCTAGGGGTGGTGTCCCACTACTTCCGACCAAGATGGGAGCTATTCCTAGCCGCTCTCAACAACTCCTTGGTGCAAGGTAGCCCCTTCAATGAGACACTGACGCGTGCAAAGATCTTCCAGGAGCTCGAAGAGCCATTCACCTTGGACACATAAGAGTAATGACACTGTTACCTCTAGGGGTGGTGTCCCACTACTTCCGACCAAGATGGGAGCTATTCCTAGCCGCTCTCAACAACTCCTTGGTGCAAGGTAGCCCCTTCAATGAGACACTGACGCGTGCAAAGATCTTCAAGGAGGTGGAAGAACAATTCACCTTGGACACATCAGAGTAATGACACTGTTACCTCTAGGTGTTGTGTCCCACTACTTCCGACCAAGATGGGAGCTGTTCCTAGCCGCTCTCAACAACTCCTTGGTGCAAGGCAGCCCCTTCAATGAGACACTGACGCGTGCAAAGATCTTCCAGGAGGTGGAAGAACCATTCACCTTGGATACATCAGAGTAATGACACTGTTACCTCTAGGTGTTGTGTCCCACTACTTCCGACCAAGATGGCAGCTATTCCTAGCCGCTCTCAACAACTCTTTGGTGCAAGGCAGCCCCTTCAATGAGACACTGACGCGTGCAAAGATCTTCCAGGAGGTGGAAGAACCATTCACCTTGGATACATCAGAGTAATGACACTGTTACCTCTAGGTGTGGTGTCCCACTACTTCCGACCAAGATGGGAGCTGTTCCTAGCCGCTCTCAACAACTCCTTGGTGCAAGGAAGCCCCTTCAATGAGACACTGACGCGTGACGCGCATCTTCAAGGAGGTCGAAGAGCCATTCACCCTGGATACCTCAGAGTAATGACACTGTTACCTCTAGGTGTGGTGTCCCACTACTTCCGACCAAGATGGGAGCTGTTCCTAGCCGCTCTCAACAACTCCTTGGTGCAAGGCAGCCCCTTCAATGAGACACTGACGCGTGCAAAGATCTTCCAGGAGGTGGAAGAACAATTCACCTTGGATACATCAGAGTAATGACACTGTTACCTCTAGGTGTGGTGTCCCACTACTTCCGACCGAGATGGCAGCTGTTCCTAGCCGCTCTCAACAACTCCTTGGTGCAAGGCAGCCCCTTCAATGAGACACTGACGCGTGCAAAGATCTTCCAGGAGGTGGAAGAACAATTCACCTTGGATACATCAGAGTAATGACACTGTTACCTCTAGGTGTGGTGTCCCACTACTTCCGACCAAGATGGGAGCTGTTCCTAGCCGCTCTCAACAACTCCTTGGTGCAAGGCAGCCCCTTCAATGAGACACTGAAGCGTGCAAAGATCTTCCAGGAGGTGGAAGAGCCATTCACCTTGGATACATCAGAGTAATGACACTGTTACCTCTAGGTGTGGTGTCCCACTACTTCCGACCAAGATGGGAGCTGTTCCTAGCCGCTCTCAACAACTCCTTGGTGCAAGGCAGCCCCTTCAATGAGACACTGACGCGTGCAAAGATCTTCAAGGAGGTGGAAGAGCCATTCACCTTGGATACCTCAGAGTAATGACACTGTTACCTCTAGGTGTGGTGTCCCACTACTTCCGACCAAGATGGGAGCTGTTCCTAGCCGCTCTCAACAACTCCTTGGTGCAAGGCAGCCCCTTCAATGAGACACTGACGCGTGCAAAGATCTTCCAGGAGGTGGGAGAACCATTCACCTTGGACACATCAGAGTAATGACACTGTTACCTCTAGGTGTTGTGTCCCACTACTTCCGACCAAGATGGGAGCTGTTCCTAGCCGCTCTCAACAACTCCTTGGTGCAAGGCAGCCCCTTCAATGAGACACTGACGCGTGCAAAGATCTTCCAGGAGGTGGGTAACCATTCACCTTGGACACATCAGAGTAATGACACTGTTACCTCTAGGTGTTGTGTCCCACTACTTCCGACCAAGATGGGAGCTGTTCCTAGCCGCTCTCAACAACTCCTTGGTGCAAGGTAGCCCCTTCAATGAGACACTGACGCGTGCAAAGATCTTCCAGGAGGGGGAAGAGCCATTCACCTTGGACACATCAGAGTAATGACACTGTTACCTCTAGGTGTGGTGTCCCACTACTACCGACCAAGATGGGAGCTGTTCCTAGCCGCTCTCAACAACTCCTTGGTGCAAGGCAGCCCCTAAAATGAGACACTGACGCGTGCAAAGATCTTCCAGGAGGTGGGAGAACCATTCACCTTGGACACATCAGAGTAATGACACTGTTACCTCTAGGTGTGGTGTCCCACTACTTCCGACCAAGATGGGAGCTGTTCCTAGCCGCTCTCAACAACTCCTTGGTGCAAGGCAGCCCCTTCAATGAGACACTGACGCGTGCAAAGATCTTCCAGGAGGGGGAAGAGCCATTCACCTTGGACACATCAGAGTAATGACACTGTTACCTCTAGGTGTGGTGTCCCACTACTTCCGACCAAGATGGCAGCTGTTCCTAGCCGCTCTCAACAACTCCTTGGTGCAAGGCAGCCCCTTCAATGAGACACTGACGCGTGCAAAGATCTTCCAGGAGGGGGAAGAGCCATTCACCTTGGACACATCAGAGTAATGACACTGTTACCTCTAGGTGTGGTGTCCCACTACTACCGACCAAGATGGGAGCTGTTCCTAGCCGCTCTCAACAACTCCTTGGTGCAAGGCAGCCCCTTCAATGAGACACTGACGCGTGCAAAGATCTTCCAGGAGGTGGGAGAACCATTCACCTTGGACACATCAGAGTAATGACACTGTTACCTCTAGGTGTGGTGTCCCACTACTTCCGACCAAGATGGGAGCTGTTCCTAGCCGCTCTCAACAACTCCTTGGTGCAAGGCAGCCCCTTCAATGAGACACTGACGCGTGCAAAGATTCCAGGAGGGGGAAGAGCCATTCACCTTGGACACATCAGAGTAATGACACTGTTACCTCTAGGTGTGGTGTCCCACTTCTTCCGACCAAGATGGGAGCTGTTCCTAGCCGCTCTCAACAACTCTTTGGTGCAAGGCAGCCCCTTCAATGAGACACTGACGCGTGCAAAGATCCTCCAGGAGGTGGAAGAACCATTCACCCTGGACACATCAGAGTAATGACACTGTTACCTCTAGGTGTGGTGTCCCACTACTTCCGACCAAGATGGCAGCTGTTCCTAGCCGCTCTCAACAACTCCTTGGTGCAAGGCAGCCCCTTCAATGAGACACTGACGCGTGCAAAGATCCTCCAGGAGGTGGAAGAGCCATTCACCTTGGACACATCAGAGTAATGACACTGTTACCTCTAGGTGTTGTGTCCCACTACTTCCGACCAAGATGGGAGCTGTTCCTAGCCGCTCTCAACAACTCCTTGGTGCAAGGCAGCCCCTTCAATGAGACACTGACGCTTGCAAAGATCTTCCAGGAGGTGGAAGAGCCATTCACCTTGGATACATCAGAGTTTCCCGCTCTTCCACAAGGTCGAGTTTCTATTCAAATACTTGTTTTTGTATGTGCTTATTATGAACGTGTTCAAAAGCCTGCTTTTTTTAATTCTATAAGCGTAATTATAACGTCTCTGTATATAAGCACAATTATAGCATTAATCGACAATGCACTCGCGCTTTCTTCCACACGTTCCACAGCAACTTTGTGGATGCTGACGTCATAGATGAGTGCGGCTTGGCCAAGCAAATGTCAGTGTTTGAAAAGCCACCCTCTGATTGGCTGCGACTCACTCATCTATGACGTTAGCATTCACAAGGTTGCTGTGGCACTACTTACTTATAGTTGTCGTACTACAACTTCGGTAATGCTTCCGTCACAGGTGGGTGAGCGGCAGCCAACCAGCGGCCGTGGCTAATTCAAATACCTGCTCGGGTTGGCCGAGACCGTAAACACGTCATTGATTGATGACGAAAGCATTACCTAAGTTGTTGTAAGACGAGTATATCAGTGAATGCGAGTGATTATGATACATTACTTTGTACATTCCAGGTGACAGTCTTGAATTGGCATTCCGCGTGCATCAGAAATGGCGCAACCAGGACGAAGCATGGCAGGCGGTACAGCGGTACATCCGCCACTCCCCTCCAGCCAAGAAGACGTCAACCAGAGACATCTATTACAGTCCCACCGTCTACACACTATACTAGTTAATTATTATTGTGAAATCATTCTTGCATAGTATTGTTCTACATGAATGACGAGTGACCAATCAAACGAAATGGCGCGGATGAAGCGATCTCTCGTGGTCACTACTTAGAGCAGCAAGGTGATTCTGTATGGACGACGATAAATTTATCAGCGGTTTTAGTCGTTACTGAAGGCTCATCGCCTTCTTCTAACAACTGAAACCGGTGCAAACGTATCGTCGCTCATACAGAATCGCCCTGCAGATATGTAGGGCCTAGCTGTTCTAAGGGTCGCTACTGCCCACTGCTTTGCTTGGCGTAGGTATACTTGGCCCAAGATTATCTTACATATGCTTTCGTCACAGGCGAGGCACTCGTAGCCAACCAACGAACCGCCCGAGACAAGCGCGCGCAGATAACGATCGCTGATTGGCTACGAGTACCTCGCCTGTGACAATAGCATGTGTAAGGTAGTCTTGGGACAAATAATATACATTAATACAGTGACGAGCTATAATGCGGGCAATTATGTGTACGTGGAATCGTTTCAATACATGCAATCGATTAATTGCAAATCGAGAGTGGAATCGACCCACGACGCGCGATTTCCTCAAGAATGCTTTATACATCATTGAAGATCTAAGTGGCTATTCCCACGATATTACGATAATCGTGGGAATAGCCTCCTTATATATTATGATAATATGGTCTATTAACAATTGATTGTAATGATAATCTGAAATAAACATTGAACAATAATATTATTACAACCAGTCAACAATCAACAACATATTCCACAAAACATCTGAGGGCTCTCGTGCAAATTTCATCGGTCTTTACTTCATATGCGTTGTTAATCATATCTCTCACAGGTTTCTTGTGGCCCTCTTTGCTGCGCCCCCACGCCCATTCCTGTGAATATTCCGTATTTCCCAATATTAGTTTGATCACCTGAAATAGATAGGCTTCTATCTACAAACACCAGCAACATATTTCTTCCCATTCAAAATGTCAAAGTTTGAGTTTTCTTATGCACTCTCATTTGATTATTTATATTTTCTAGCTTTAAATATTGAAATGAATTCAAGACATTCCCAATGGTTGTAAACAATATGTAGATCCGCAGAACTGGCTTTCCCGGTTTTTCTGTTTCGTTGGGAAATGGAATTCTGTTCTTTTTGGTTCCAAATGCCAATGGCTGTTATTGCGACTTTCGCATTTATCTCTGAAACATAGATTTTTGGCAATCTCTCCTAATGTTCGGTTTAAGTTGCTTTTCTAAGGGCCGGTTTCACTAACTATTTAAGTTTTTAATTAGCCGGTAATAGGAGATTTTCTAAGAACAAACATGGCGACTATTCTGCATTTTGAATAACTTATATACTATTTGTTTTAAGTCATGGTTACCAACCGAGGTTATTAAAACGGAGCTTGACGAAGTTGGTGAATTGGGACCTAAGTGATAATCATGGGTACTGTCTTATTGCCGCTTTTTTGTCTGTCCTTGCCAAAAGATATCAATTTCTATTTCACCAAAATATCGTGCCAACATTTCAACCAAACCGGTCTTGAGTTTTTAAATTTTCCTTTTTGTCCCTGTTTTTGAATCTAAAATAAAAAGAACCGATTTCGATTTTCGCGTTGGCATTGCTGTAATCAGGTAAAATTTACAAATTGTTTGAGTACATTCTCGAAATGCTCGCCAGAGTGACCTTGAATTGTCTTAATTTGGGGGCACAGACGACAAGATTATGCTCCGTAGATCACATTCCATGCCGATATTTTAGATGTCAACCCCTCGAATTTTGATTAGACTTTAGAAAAATGTGGTCGATACATCTTTTTCACTTTTTGACTCATTAATATTATGTTTCATATCCGTGTGCATATACTTACTTTACTTTACTTTATTGTAATTAAGGCCAGTGTAGAGCACAATGCCCTCTTTAGTCTGATGAATGATAATGAGGAAGGGAGGAGGAGAAGCCTGCCGCCTGGTACTGGCATGTAGCGTACTCCTGTCGAAAAGTACCAAGGGGACCATCGGCTTTACGTCCCATCCGAAAGGACGGTGTAACTTTGACCAGTCATATAGGTTCCTCCACTAACCTGGACTGCCGAGCAGTTGACGAGAAGAACGAAGCTGTTACACAAGCTTTTGAACCCTCCACTGCTCTAACCAACGGTAACTAGTGTTTCAGAGGAGAGTGGTCACTCGTCCACTCCCTGAGGGAGTTAAGGTCTTGTGAAGTTTTAGAATTTTTATGCTCGTCTAGTACGTAAATTTGTATAATCCATTATAAGGTTGTACTGTTAAATTATTATTATTATTAAGTTGATTGGTGATTTCATCAATACATGTTTTGACATTTTGTGGATGGTGAACGACATAATATTCAAGCAATTAATTCAGAAAAAAAATAATAATTTATTCATTTCACAAGGTTTATGGTAATAACATTTGCTTGAGTTATCGTACAAGTCGCACATTTATCGCACAAGTATAGTAAGTGGATGCAAGGTATTACTTTTTTATGTTTGCAATGCCATTCAAATGCCTGATTCCTACCACGCACATAACAACTTGCTTTAAGTGAGGTGAGGGGGTCACGAACATAAATGCACATTTTGCACAACAATTTTATTACAGGAAAAATATCTGGTACTGTTTGTAAATCCTTTGTCGTGCTATTTGCTGTGGTTCATTCGTTGCAACATTCGCCACCTTTCCCGCAGGATCCCATCTAAGGAAAAAAATACACTACTTGATTGTATCTGTGATTGTATGAATGATTATTGGTGAGCTGGTGGTGCGACCAAGCAAGTTTATAAAAATAATTGAGAAATTAAATAAAATCAAATCAAGTGGCAATGCATTATATTAAATAATAAAATTAAAGTATATAAATATGAAAGAACACGAAGGAGAAATGTGAAAAATATATATATAAGGGGAAAAAGAAGAAAAAGAAAAAAAAAGAAAAAAAAAAAGAAAAAAAAAAAAGAAAAAATTGATTTGTTAACGGTCCCAGCTCAAACGAAAATGAGGATTGCAAAAAAACAGAAACTGCAATCTGGGAAAAACAAAATTTCACGTAAAAGCAACCCGAGAAGCCGCACACGCCTTCTATCAATGGATTGTTCGCATTTACGTTTTTACGAATTTTACGCCTCGTGAGCGACCTACAGTATCTGCTGGGAGTAAGCTAGTATAACAAGGGTGAGGAGGCCACGGGAAGTATTCTGGGAACTGAGAGGGAGGACTGTGTGACTTCAAACCTAAACAAGTAATTATTATTTTTACCGTGGGATTATTTTTCTTGGTAAAAAAAAGTATCGGAATCAACTGGGCGGACAAGGACGCGGGCAGGATAATCCTCGGCTGGGCCAAGGCCCACTCTTTTTGCCCCCGTACTGCCGCCACTGCTCCACGACCAGTCTCAATTGATACACTATAAATCAAAATGTGTTTTTGCCCTCGCTTTTTGTTGCCACTTCTTATTACCAGACAGACAGACACACA
Organism: Isoperla grammatica; assembly: GCA_945910005.1. Classification (NCBI taxonomy): domain Eukaryota; kingdom Metazoa; phylum Arthropoda; class Insecta; order Plecoptera; family Perlodidae; genus Isoperla; species Isoperla grammatica. The sequence continues at coordinate 111,129,494 of OX246738.1, read as the reverse complement.
GTTACCTTGAATTAACACTCAGCGCTCCTCTGCCGATGCATTCTATACAATATGTTGTTGTAAGCCAATCCTTTAGAGACAACCGGAGAGGACTATACTTCAGCACTGCTACGAATGCGAATGAATGTGAATACGAAATGTTGAGTATTTTGCTATTTTCTTTACTATACTACAATCAATATTTTGTTTATATACTTCTGTCTGCTACAGTATTTATATTATATGGAGTATGGGTGTCAGAAAAACATTGATAATCAAATTCAATTATTTGTTTTTAAAAGGTAAGTAAACCCCCCCCCCATCCCGTTAATAGACCATTTTCAAAATTGATCAAGAAATCACGGTCCTCTCAATCTTCAATGACAACAATTAACAACAATATAAACTACTTTTCAAATGTTACATCAAGTTTCATTTTTCATTGTTGTCATTGGAAGTTATAAGGGGACCGTGATGACAATAGAATTAAGTATGTGAGTTGTTTATGGTTGCTATGTTTGTTCAATAGGGAAGATGCGTCATTTTTTTTTTTAGCATTTTACTAGATTAGGATTAACTTCCTGAATACAAAAATATTTTATTTCGAAGACATAGAATAAAGTTTCATTCATAAAAACGAGCTGAAAGTTTCACACATATTTATGGCGGGAAAAACGGGGCATACGTCAATTTCCATGTATCAGCAATCAACCAATCATAAAATGATAAATAAAATAACGCTTGTTTGCAAATTATCGTATCCAAAATCATATAAAATCGAATTAATGTCTAGTACGCTTAATAATTAATTTTGAAGCTCAATTACTATTAAAAACAATGATACCAAACCTATTTTCATAGAATATCAGTAAGTATTGGGTGTTGTTATTCATATAAAGCAGACTTGACAACGGCTTGAGGAAAATTTTTGACAAGGTTACATGGTTGACCTTGACAATTTGATTGTTTCGTCTAGGAAGCGGTGGCAAAGTCATTCATATAAGCAGTGATTTACATGAATTGTGACGTCACATACCGTTTAAAAATAATAGTGCGAGAAACAGATAATCAAAATCTTTGATCATTTATAGAAGTAAAATGAGTTCATTTTAAAACTTTTAAATTAGGTTTCTGATGTCTTCAGATGAATAACAATATGTTTCACGTACTTTTAGAGCTGTAGAAAATTCATGCACATTCCCTATTCCACTTGAATCTGCATACGGCCCTAGGGGCCCTAGATCAATTTTGAAAAACATGTAGCCATGTTTTGTTTCGGACAAACGTTGAATATAGCCAACAAAAGGTAGAAGCAACGCAAATCCAATTCAATAGAGTTGCGTAAAGCCTGTCCGCTGTAGAAACGAAACGTTTATAGAGCTATATAATAGCTATATTTATAGAGCTAATGATCAATGTTTGACTAATAGACCGTAAAATAGAATTTAAATGGCCAAAGGGGGAGGTTGTCATTTCCTTGCAATTCTATTTCTTTCAAAGGGTGACATTCGTTCGACTTCCGTTATTATAAAACTGCCAACTGTGTTTTTCTAGTAAATCTTGGTTTACAAGCCGATTATAATGTTTCAATACACAAACATGGGCCGTTAGCTCTAAACGTTTCGTTTCTACTATGAGCGGACGCTAATATAGCTTCTGTTCTCCAACTTCTTATCCCTATGCGGATGATAATGAAAGAATCAAGGGGCCAAATTTAATTCCCGAGTCACTATACTTAGAAAGGAAGAGAGTTTATTCGGGAGGGGGGCTGGAGGGGAAATTGTTCGGCCCTCGTCGGCGGGCGGCATCGTCGGCGTCGGCCCTGCGCAGTTGGCCTGCCAGTCGTGTTTCAACCATTGTGAAGTGAGTAGCTACACTAGTGTGCCGGCGATTGATCCGCCAGACGCTTCCATTCCACTTGACCGGGCGCACGTCAGATACGGTTAGTTAGCTAGTTAGTTGTAGATAACGTGAAGTTAGTTGTAGATAACATGCAAAGAACGCACAGTATTATGTAATAGTTGTGACAGACATGTTTGTACGCATGTTATGTGGATAGAAACAGAAAGATGGTGACTTGCGCGGGACGGCGGGAGTCTGGTATATATCTGTCAGAAATAGGTCACTGGAGCTGGGATGGCGCTACTGCTACTGCTACTGTGCATTGCGTGGGTGCCGGCAGGGGGGGGGGGGGGGGAGAAAGAGAGGGCACCTACCTGCATTTCAGCAAAGAATTTTAGTGAAATTATTTTTATATAAAATAGTATAGTATTAAACCGGGAAATATTACCGCAGTGTCGCAGTTCAAGAACGCTACATACAACATCAAAAGTGTAAGATCACGTGCTTATGTCAATGTGGGTTCGTAAGTATTATACACACTGTAATAGACATTCTTATATTATTCATCTTTCCGCTTCAGGCAGAAGTTTTTTAACTTCTAATGTGGATTCAATTCCATTACTTCTTGGCTTAGGAATAAGTAAACGGTGACTTTGGAGCCGTCCTTGCAACGAAGCACTCAATAAATTCAAAGTTGTTCTGAATCGGCCTTGTTGATTCTGGCATTTGTCCGCAGGTGTTCGCACTGTCCAATCACTGATTCATATGTTTCACATTTGAAATATCGATCTTTGATTGGTTATCGCTCACTCGTCGATGGTGTTCGAAGCCTACAGGGTTGGTTTAGTCACTTTAAATTAAAGTCCCCCACTGCAAATCAGTTTAGTTACTGAGTGGGTAGACTCTAAATGTGAATTTATTTATTTATTTAATTTATAGTGAGTAAGTGACTATAACAAATAACAATACACGAAATGTGCAGACCTGGGTCAATTACTTTTTAAAAGCAGAGAAATCACATTACTTATTAGTTATTATACTTGAGACAAATTTTAATAAAATTACTATGTAGTTACTTTACCAAAAAGTGTAAACTTTTTATGGACAAACATAATGAATTTACTTAAAAAAAAAAAATAATAAATAAATAAATAAAAATAAATAATAACAATAATTTGTCTCCGTTTGTTTTACGTCATCACGTTAGCCAGAGTTCGAACCTGGTACCATGACAGTTGCACGGACTGCGGTTTACTAGACCGCGACGAGGCCAACAATGCACACACCCAACTTCCTGGTGTTCACTGTTCTGTAAACCTTATCTGTGTGAAAACACGTGTCTACCTTTGTCCCCTGTTATCTGGACATTGTGTACTTATTTTACACTCGTTCCCATCAAAGTAGACAGATAGATAATTGTATTTATTTTCAGACGTTATTAAATCAGTTGGGCCTTCTCTTACATCCAAATAGACAATAACAATTGACAATTCAACAATGCATGTATGGCTTTATGCACACAATTACATTTTAGGCAATCATTCTTATCACTTATGCAATGCAGTCAGGCTCGTCGGAACGTTTTTGATATAAGGGGGGGGGGGGGGGATTCCAGACTCAATAGATGGTAACGGTAAACAAAACGGAATACAAAAATGTTGGTTTATATATATATATATGTATCAAGTATCAACCCTTCACTAGTTATTCACTCGCATTGTTGAATTTGAACTCGCAACGAGGTGGGTGATGGAGATTGGAGCTGGGCCGCCTGAGGCAATACAAATTTGGCCCTGCATTATATTTGATGGTCTAAAACGCGTTTTGAGGTGGTATCTTGTCAAAAAAAAAAACAATACAACGGATAAAAATTCCTGATATTGTTTGGTTGTTCCTTCCTGGAAATGAATGTTGACAGTTGACACAATCATCCGACGTTGCTCTCCCAAAAAGTAGAAATCTTGACTTTTCGGACATTCACGCAGCCACGCCCCAAATAGACTACACTCGCTTACACGTTACACTACACTACGCATGTAAAACAAACAAACCTACGAGCAGCAGCACTGGTTGCGTTGTGCGTTGAACATGACCTTGGCTCAACTAATTAGCATCAAGAAGGCCTTGGCGTGGACATTGGTTGGCACATGATGTACAGTATACAGCAGTGTTGCCAATTTAGCGGTTTCGCCGCTAGATCTGGAGGTTTTGAGACTCAATTCGCGGTCAAAAATAAAAATCGCGGCTAGCGGCAAAACCTGGAGGTGTGTGATTTGCGAACTGGCGGTTTAAACAAAAGTAGCGGAATTGGCGGAATTGTAGGTAAAACTAAATTTTACCTCATAAATGTAAAAAAAAAAATAAAAAATGGCCAATCATACGCCCATCCATCAACCTCCCAAACCAACGACGAAAAATTACTGTTTTATTACATTTTTTCCTGCACAAGAAGACTGCAATAATTTTGAATAACGTGTGATCAAAATATATTTACTTTCTTTGAATTTAAGGTTATACGAAGTTGTAGGAATAAAATCGATAAAAACAATATTTCACCCCTGTGTGGAGAATATTGTATGTTTTTTGTTGCTTTGATGACATTTTGTAAATCTAGCGGTATGAAAATGAAATCTGGCGGATATTTAGAAACTTTTAGCGGACACGTTGCCACAACAGTTGGCAACACTGGTATACAGTGCAAGTGTCAGTCCTGTCAGTGCATGCCAATCACTAGTAAGAATTGTTATAAAATAGATCGACAGAAATGAACGTGTGTCATTCGTCACTGTGAATCACATGGTAAGTTTACTTGCGCTATACTTAGTTTTGCAGAAGTTATAAGTTCGCCATTTTTTAGGAAACCATATTGGTTTTGAAATAAAAGTTTACAACGTGTTTAGCTAGTTATATGCCTGTCCCATATACCGGCTGTTCTGCCATCATGAGTTGGGACGCTCTGCATATTAGAAGTCAAGAAACGAACTATTTCATCAAAAAGATAATCGCTGAAGAATCTATTTTTAGCAGAATTTGTTTGCTGATTATTTGTGATTACCAATACGTACGACCCCCTGAATTAGTGCAATAACTATTTTCGTTAGTTTAAAAAAATTACATACATGTATAATTACAAATAGATAAGTATTTTATTCTCCATCATTAAAAAATAAAAACTTACTTATTTTAAAATCGACCTAATCTAATCTATAGTGAATTTAGAGATAGCCATAATATGCCGTTGCCATTTACGCTTCTCACTGCCATGCACCGTGAGGTCTAGGATCTTACTTATGTCACTGCTGCGTATGACATGGTTACACATAATTATGAGAACAACTCGCAGTAGTGCGATTCATATTACAATAGTAAGTAATATACGGTTCCCACGGAGTAATCGAACTATTACTTCAACCTTGCGAAACAACGTGCTTTAGTAATATGTCGAGAAAGCTAAACGATATTTAAAAGGTGAATATAATAACCAATATTTATAGTGTCATAAGAACATACTTGTTTCAAAAAAAAAAAATCCTTTCGGTTGTTATTTCGGAAGCCAATTAAATAATCAATAATTAATTGATATCAAAAATGTCAACATATACAATATTTAAACAAATTTTAGTCCAGTTTTCATTTCTTTTGGTTATCAATTATTTTTTTAACATTGTGCTACGGGGTTACCAGAGGTCATGGACGTTTCCACTGGAACAAAACTCAGACAAATTACACTAAACACGCACTCGCCAACTTCTTGCGAAGCAATTCCGAGAACTCGTGAATGTATTATGCAGTGGCGTACACAGGAATATATCTCGGGGAGGGCTGCCCAGAGTAGAATCAGTGGCGTAACGCGGTCGCGGGGGGGCCCATCGCTCTAGGGATCCCAAAAATTATTATTATTATATTATTATATTATAAATTATATATATTATTATTAAAATAATGTCCAATTTTTGAAATAAAATAAAAAATATGCTTTAATAAAAAATAAAAAAAAATGCGAATTTTTAAACTACTATGAGGGGCCCTGGAATTGTAGTTACGCCACTGCAAATCAGTTTAATTACTGAGTGGGTAGACTCTAAATGTGAATTTATTTATTTTATTTAAAGGTGCTCAACAAACGACACAATGGGGGGGGGGGGGGATGTCCCCCACAATAGCGCCGCAGGTAATTTTTTTTAATTCGTACTTCGAAGTGGTTTTAATGTGTTTTAGAAGAAGGTAAGGTGCTTTGTTGTACGGGATACGGGTTACAAAGGCGCCAAATACGATTTCAAAATAGTTTCAACAATAGGTATTACATGAAATTACTATATTTTTACAAATTATATATTTTCACCCACACGGGAGTGTTTCCCGAGAAATTAAAAAGTAAATCTATTTCATTTTTGCGGAAATTTAGATGTTTTGCAAAGTATGAGATTTCGGGGGGGGGGGGGGGCTTCAGTGTTTTTGTTGTTATCTTGCGGTTAGAACTATGCAATGCACGACACCGAAGCCATGACATTGCCAGAAACAGTAGCTCTTTTTCCAGTTCTGGTATATTGTGTCCAATTTACATAGGCGTAAGGTTTATCATTGCACATACATACTTTTAAAACGCATGTTCGTAAAGTGGAAACTTCGAACTGAAAGTGGCATCTTGTGCTTCATGCCGAGCATTCTAGTATCTAGTATATATACTCTAGTATCATTTCAGTTAAAAAATAACGTATTATTATTACATTTGTAAACAAAGCAAAGAAGCGTTTTGAATCAAAATAGAGGATGGTAATTTTTATTTATTTTAAAAATGAGTGTTTGACTGTTTTTTGTGTTTTAATTCGAACAATTGTCAATTAGTACCTTGTACGTAAAATACCTGAAGGCTGGTCCACACAGATTTTTAAGACATAATGCATAAAGTTTTGTTGTTTTTACGGCTGTGGTTCACATAGTTTCGTTTCGTTCAAGACGGGCCTAGTCAAGTGAAGTACTTTGTAACGTTTTATCCTCAGTTAAAACATCATTGTGATGCAATAGGAATTCATTAAAATTCGTGTTATCCATAATTAATGATTATAGCATTGTTTACAACAATTCCCGCATATATTACAATTTTTTCACAAGTATTATTGAAGTAGATGGTCCGTTGACTTGAGATTTTAGTAATTTGTTTTAAGATTTAAGCGTGAAGTTGGACATTGCCCAACTTTATGACAGCGAATAACGCATAAAAACCACGTCTTAAAACAACTTTTTGTGAATGCCAATACTTGTTTCCTATGACTCAACTTTATGATTACGCGTTACACCTTTAATCTTGTGTCATAAAAATCTGTGTGGACCAGCCTTGACACTGAAAGTCGTAAAAACAAATTAAATAATAATACATTTTTTAAAAGTTGCTTCAAAATGCAAAAACCAAAAGAACATTTAAAATAAGAAAACTTAATTTTTATTTCTTCATAAATAATTGACAGTAGCATTTGTGTGCGTTGTCCTCAACTTATAATTCATTCAAATCCTTGCTTATACTATTTGCGTCGTACAGCTCGAAAGTTTTGTAATTAATAATTATGCATCCACTTACAACGTGCGTAAAGTCACGTACCTATACATACCGGTACACAAGTTCGTGAAATGTACGCCCATGGTCAAATCACAATTCCAACAAAATATGTTGTTTGGGTGTCATGTTCGGTATCACACCTTCTGATTGGTGGTTGTCATGGTGTAAACAAGTTAGTTGGAACTAGAGACGTAACCGAACGCATGCTGTTTTGGCTTTAAGCCCGATTCACAATTGAAATAAGAGTTGCAATAGTGAAATAGCAATAAGGATTAAGCGAATTGGAACATGCAATAACAATGCTGTGGTTCACAACTGTCACAGTGGATTGAAATAGTCATAAGAATTGAATCAATTCCATTTCTTATTTCAACTTCCCATGATGCACCTTATGACGAACCAATCAGAACGCAGAAGAGCCACACTAGAAGGTCAACTACGGAAATCAAAACAAAAACAGTGGCACCGGATATTTTGCTGCTATATAGTCAATGGTAGTAAGTACACAATTAAGGTGCTTCTTTGTTGTGAACCAGTTGCTTGTTATTTCACTATTTCACTGTTTCTTATTGCAACTCTTAAACGGCCGTTCTAGGTCCAACTTTGACGTCATCAACAATGTGTATACCCTCCGTTCATTGCTTGTTGGTGATTGTTGACAGCTGATAGTGTCATATCTGAACTTAGCAACGATAGAGCCGACTTTCGGACACGTCCTAAGATATAACCCTAGGGTTTCAGCGGTGCGGCCGAGGGGTTGGCAACTCGACTGTTTTATGTGCACGGATTTTTAATTTCGAAATCAAAATTGTTTTTTTTTTATATTGTGATTTTTTAATTTTTATGAGATTTGCTGATTTTTTTATTTCAATTGATATTTTTTATTTTATCTGATTTTTATTGTTTTTTTTTTTGCAACAAAGTTTATTTTTTTTATTTTTTTACCAAATTTATTTTTTATTTTTGCAAATATGATTACTTACATTTTTTATTTCAGTGATGTTTTTATTTCTGTGATTTTTTCTTGATTTCGTTGATTTTGTTTAGCTTTTGATTTTTTACCATTTTGATTTTTGATTTTTTTTTTAATTTTTCTCAAGTGTACACCGATTTTTTTAGTTGTCAACCCCTCGGCACCCGAGTGGCGAGAGGCCACACCGGCCTTACTTGTATCGAGCAACACACCACTGTGATGTTAGACTCGACAGCATAGTTTTTTATAATCTCAAATTTTGGAAAAGATCTTTCAGTGGTGGGGCAACTGTAACATAGATTGTTAAAACAAGTATCAGAATACATCGGGCAAAAGTTCTATTATTATATTACAGCTAGGTCTTTTACGGACGAACACTTTGCAATGCCATCTTTTAGCCAAGATCGCAGTGAAATCAGTTTAGTCGGAAAACTACAGCTGATTTCTTCTGGATATGCGATGTCAAGTCTGGGCTTGATATGGTAACGCTGGTCTTCAGACAACTCGTATGTGAGACCAATATGAACTAAATTATTTATATTAGATTAATCATCTTTTTTTTTAGAGCAGCCTATACTTTATATTTATCATTTAATACTCGCCAAGTATTGAAAAATGATATACCTTTTCCATCTAAAAATTGTATCATTGCTTTAAGGGTAGGGTAGAAATTGTATGGCTGGAAACCATCAGTAAGACACTACTTAGTATTAGTATAAGTATTTTTTACAGCCATAGATTCCACAATTATACGATTTTATACAATAAAATGCATATTTCAACAATGTATAGTAACGACATGGGCATTGTCAGGAACTACTTAAGATTAAAACATTTTTGCTCGCAAACAGATTTGCTTTCTCTAGTCGCGACAAGCAGGCTCAATCTTCACTTTGAAACCAATATTTTGAAGATTTGAATAACTGTTAATTATTCTGCAAATACTATTGTTTAAAACAATTGTCTAATTGTCTAGAAGTGGGTATTTACTCATTATATACAGTGATATTTTCTTACTTCGTATTAATTTGTCTCTAGATCGGACGAACCAATTCATTTCCTGGCCCATATTTAGCATAAACAATTCCTCATCGCAATGGAACAAAACGTTGGCCTACGTGCGGATGTTTCTAGAACACAAACGATAATTAAGTTATCTCCGTATTTTTATCATCTTACAAAACCTAAAACATCTCACTAAATGAACTTGCTCCAGTTCGTTGCAAAACTATGCGCTAACACCATCAATATTGTAAACAAACGTCAATGACCAGTTGCTCGTTATCTTAGTTGGGCCTGAATCTGTACAGAATATCAATCGCCATGTCATAATCTTTAGTAACATCATAGGTCAATGTTTAATAATATTATAATAATAAGCTATTTATTTGTCATGCTCATATTTTTTTTTTAATTTTAACTCTTATCTATCGTATCTCTTTAATCTTTGAAGATAATTCAAATTTGTATCTTTCGTCATTGTCCATCAAACTAAACTTCTACTGGAACTTACATATTATAATATGCAAATGGCTGGAATGGAAGACAAGGTCAATCAGATCTTGATCCCGCCACTAATAAAGATATTCAATTACTCTCTCTCTCTCTCTCTCTCTCTCTCTCTCTCTCTCTCTCTCTCTCTCTCTCTATCTCGTGCCCAAAACTCGTGCGTTAGGTTTATCTTAGGAATAAGAAAATATGACCACATTACTCCTGGCTTCAAACAGTTATCCTGGATCCGCTTAAAAGACCGTCGTAACCTTCATTCTGTTTGTCTTACCCACCGTATTCTCTCTACTTCTTCACCTAGTTATCTCGCGTCAAACTTCCATTATCTTCATTCAAATCACTCTTTCAACACCAGATCAAGATCCGGCACTATATACTAGCTTTTCCTATCCACAGAACTAATATTTTAGATAATTCCTTCATAATACATGCTATACGCACCTGGAATGCTCTACCTGCAGAGATAAGGGATGTTTATCATGACAATTTAGGGTTATTTCAATTAAAAACTCACAATCACTATTTTAATAAAAATTAACACTTATTTTAAATACCAATTATGGCAGAATGTACTCGTTGGTAGTTGTAATGTGACCATGCTTCCCTTAATAATGTCAATGGAAAATAATAGAGTGAATGGGATGGATGAATGAGACGTTGATTTTTGTTAGTGTATAAGTAGGTTGGATGTAAGAGAAGGCCCAACTGGCCTTAATCCCGCCTTCAATAAAGACCATCTATCTATCTATCTATCTATCTCTCTCTCTCTCTCTCTCTCTCTCTCGCTTCTTTATTATAAGTTCTAGTTTATAAATAATACATTATTATGTATTACTTTTCTAACAATTTATAGAAATAAACTTATAAACATATTGTGTAATATAAGGTTAGTATTGTGTACTCATCTTTAAATCATCTTCAATTATCTCATACATCTAATTATGTCATTATCGCGTAGCCTGTAACATAGCATTTATTTCCACTTATTATTTTCCATAAATACAGTTTGTAATTGTATTATAATTGTATAATAACGCTGGTTATCTGAACGAAAAGACTCCGTGGCCTCTTTACGACCTACATGGCCTGCAGACATACACATTACACACGCATGTAAACATCAGCGCACTTGTTACATTCCTGATATCATTGCACGCGACTCTAGCGGTTGCCCTTGAGTAAAGTGTTTTCAATTGAGAGGCCATCTCTGTGAGTCTCTTTCTTTTCGTCAGTTGAAGAGGTTTATACGTCATCAACGGAAAGAGGAGGGTTCTGACTTCTTATGACTCATAAGTTATGAGTGTAACCTCCAAATATTTACCAATCAAAACAAATCCCACAAGTGTCCCTTTGATGTTGTATTCTGACGTCATGGCAGGTTGTGAGGTGGATCATGGACCGACACCTTCAACGAACAGCTGATATATATCAGGGCGTGTTATTAATGGGCCGTTTACATAAATGACTAGTGATTACTGATTAGTGACTAGCCCACTTGACTAAGCCACAGGCTTCTTTCATTGGCTATGAGTGAGAATACTGCGCTCTGATTGGCTGTGACTAAGGTTTGTCTTGACTTGACTAAGAAATTAAACATATTTCAATTCCTTAGTCAAGTCAAGACAAACCTTAGTCACAGCCAATCAGAGGGCAGTATTCTCCCTCCCAGCCAATGAAAGAAGCCTGTGAGAGAGAGTGAGAATACTGCGCTCTGATTGGCTGTGACTAAGGTTTAGGTTTGTCTTGACTTGACTAAGAAATTGAACATATTTCAATTCCTTAGTCAAGTCAAGACAAACCTTAGTCACAGCCAATCAGAGGGCAGTATTCTCCCTCCCAGCCAATGAAAGAAGTCTGTGGCTTAGACACGGGGGTTAGTCAATAATCACTAGTCATTTATGTAAACGGCCCATAACTATCAACTACTTACCTTATTTCAAGGGTTTTGATTGGTGGTTGCCATGGAGAAAACGATATTCGACGAATAAGTGTTTTAAGTTGTAACATTGTAAGACTGCACCTTAGTATTTAATACTCGTCCAATCCTTGCAAATAAATAATACATTAAGGAATTTCTTACACTTGAATAACTGATGTACACATTTGGTCATCGCAATCGCTTGTCGAAGAAAAATCAGAAATGGACCAATGGCATTTTTACGACCCGCCCTCTTAAAAACAAGCGTTTCGTTCCAAATATAGATACTTAAACTTATTTTGTGTAGTTATGGGTCAAATTTTTATATTGTTGTAGTGGAAGTATGTGTGTATTGGAGTAACCTTAGTCTTAGTGTATTCTTATGAGGAAATAACTAGGCCTATTTTCATAACCACGAAGAAAGCGGTCTTCAAGATTTTGCCAATAGAAATGCTTATCCAGTTGTATTGTATTCAGCCGACATACAAGGTAAAATGGTGTTTAGTGCCTGATACAATTTCTCTACATACTCAATTACAATTATTGTTTTTCATCAAACAAGGTATATTAGACTACGTAGACCTACCTACTTACTTACTTACTTACTTACTTACTTACTTACTTACTTACTTACTTACTTACTTACTTACTTACTTACTTACTTACTTACTTACTTACTTACTTTCTAGATGCAATAGCTTAACATTGAACTTTGCTGGAACGCTCTCCCGGGCTGGGCCCTCTAGAGCAGATGAAGGAATACAGAGGTAAAAAAAATGCATAAACCCGCGGGCTGGAGTGATAATACAAATTAGTGTGGGGATGAATGGGGGTAGAACCTGCTACATTGGTGTGAAAACGAGAAGGAAACTGAATTGTTGCTCAGTAGAAGCGAAGAAGAGCCGTCACAGTCTAGGGCTGAAGCATTGTATGCTGGGACGGATCACGGCACCCGCCTCTTCTTTGCTGTCCGGGGAGACCTACTTTAATAACCTGATCGGGGCAATCTCTAGAAATATTCTCTGATATTCTTGTAATTCTTTCGTCAATGAACCCAGCAGGTGACCGAGATAAGAATTTGTTATCTCTTCAACGAGGAATCAGACTATGTGTTTTAATACCAACTATCTATACAACACAAAGATTTAAAAATACATTTGAATGATAAATATTTGATTTTGTATTGCGACAGATAAACTTAATAATAAATTGATTGATTGACTTGTCAAACCGAGCGGCGCTTTAAACGTATCAGAGTAATAATCACAGCCATAGCTTCATGATTACAGGGCTGTGAGTTGTGGGGACACGAGGGGACACGCCGTGTCCCCAGTTAAGAGTAATATAGGGCAGAGTCGCATGCAATCGGCAGTTTGTCTTCCGCCTTTTACTGCCCAACATACTTAGTCGGGTAGTAGAAGTTCGCCAAGCGACGCGATGACGGAGTTTTCGTATATCTTCGGTGAAGTATAGCCGACCAATCAGGCTCCGTCATCGCGTCGCTTGGCGAACTTCTACTACCCGACAAACGTATTTTGGGCAGTAAAAGGTGCCGATTGCGTTCCGACTCTACCCTATATTACTCACTCAACGGTTAAACTTATCAGCCACGAAAGTGTCCGCCTTACTCTAGTAAGAAAGAAGTCTAAAGCGCCCTACCCATGTGTGCGTCCGATCCGCGCGATGCGTACTTTTTTCGGTTCAACCAATCACAGCCCATAGTTATTCGACTTGGATTGCGAGATGCTGGCTGTGATTGAATGAACCGAGAAAACGGACGCACCTGCTTGCTCGAGTCGCTTTTGGCACAACAGAGATTTGTTCAGTATATTAACTTTTCAGACCCACGTACAAATCGGGAAAGATTAATATTAGTTTGCTACTATCAAATCTTGTAAACTATTGTTAATAATGTGGCATTAAATAATATCAATTAAAATACAGTTCTTTATGATAAATTAGAAATATTAGGCGCCCGGCCGGGGAGGGGTGGGGGGGGGGGGGGGGGCTTCAAATATTAAATAGTACAATTAAGCAGTGGTTGTCTCTTGCAGAACATTTAGCATTACACCCCTGGTCATATCATATTACTGTCACTTACACGTGTGACCCATGAGCCATAAAGGCCGGTTCAGACACTTTGCTAAGGATTATGGCTGGAAGTTGAACATACGGAAACGCGTGTAGGCGTTCACACGACAGGACATCGCTAACGACTAGCGCTATGGCTAAGAAAAGTTAACTAACTTTTAACTTCCAGCCATATCCTTATCCAGAATCAGGTCCATCCAATCAGAAGCTAGGATGTCTTTTTGCAAAAACCAATCTAATAGAAACTACTGATGTTATATAAGCAAAAGTTATTATTAACTAATTTATTAATATTATTAATTATTATTATTAATAATATAGGCTTTCCCGTAGGCCCATTCTTTTCTTGAATATCATAGACATTCGTTATTCTAGTTCCTGCGTGTGAACCGGAACGTCTAGGCGCTAGCTCTTAATCACTATCCTTATCGTTAGCAAATGTGTGTGAACTCCGCTTAACACGTGCGATTCTCATTCGAGTAATCGCGAGTTAGACTCTCGACTCTCGTTCCCGTCGATATAGCATCGTGACATTGTTTGATATCCGTATCTAGTTCCACACAATCATGGAAAGTCTAAATTTCGCTTACCCTATCCACATAAGTTGAAGTATACTTAATTAATCTAAACATAAGTAATGCATTATAGAGATACATAATAAAGATAAGACAGAGGTATACTTTATAATATAATGCATTTTTAATACGTGTAAAGGTCATGGACATATTTCTATATGAAAATGTATCTGGTAGATGCATAATAACTTAATCTCGGATTACTTGCTGTGACATCAGGATGAATTGGTTGACACAAGTCACAACATAAAACACACACACTTTGAAATATCGATCTTTGATTGGTTATCGCTCACTCGTCGATGGTTTTCGGAGCCTACAGGGTTGGTTTAGTCACTTTAAATTAAAGTCCCCCACTGAAAATCAGTCTTGTTACTGAGTGGGTAGGCTCTAAATGTAAATTTATTTATTTATTTTATTTTATACACTTTAATGGTCTTTATGAAGAGAAATTTGCATTTTTTGGAGGTTACATTCATAGGAAAGCGTATTTAATTGTCAGAATCATCATCTGTAGTCATTCCATGGGTGTTCTTCAATTATAACATAAGTTTGCCATACAATCAATCAAAAATAACCATCGTTAAAAGTAAATCAATTCCATCTCATCAAGAAATCCGAGAAGAAATCTCGTTTAAAAAAGGTTGAGTTGGATGAGAGTGGGATTAGCGTGGGATTGAACCATGAGTGTCAATATTGGAACACGGATTACTGTTGGACCGCAACTATGATAGGTAGCTGGATGGTAACTTAATGTCGAGGACGATGATGGGTGGCCTTTCTTCCATGAAGTGAAGACTTGACCACTTGACGGTCCGTTGCAGCAAAATTATGCGTCAATAACAGCTACGGACGTCTACAACTTGACTTTCTTATAGTTTTTGCGCCGGCTTTGTAGCGTATATCCTTGAAAGTGGTGTACACTTTTATACTAGCTGGTCCTCACTTACAGTGCACAAGTATGTTCACAATACTTGTATTGGAAGCTATCTGCAACTGTTCATGATTATCTATGTGCAACTATGGATTCTATTGTAGATAAAAAATCTATCTGTCTAATTTAACTTTGGTCGCGTCGAGGCTGAAGGTCTTGTAAAAAAAAAAAAAATAACTGTGAATTATCTGTTTCATATGCAAAAACTGTTTTTCTTGAAGAAAGTCCAACAACTTTGGTCTAACTGCAATTAACCTTCAAACTTACGATCTTATGGTTAAGAAACACCTCATGAAATGTTGAAGAAGTGTAAGTTTTTATTGAATTGAAAAATAGATTTGAACAGTTAACAACTTCATAAAAAAAAATTGAAAAAACGCGACAGACGTGATTGATAGCGATTGTTCTTTCAAGACAATAGGCAACACGCGTACGATTTTTTTTGTTAAACCAAACACTTAGTTTAATAGTATCAGATACAAAAAGTATATTAATGCAAGTCCTAAGCAAAAAAGAAATTCGTGTACAGGTGGATGTGACGCAATGATTCAGTAGACGTGGCGTAAGAGACCAATCGCTGAGGCGGTGAGCGTACACAGACACAAACCATGACGTCAAATCCACTCTACATCGCGGCGGCTCGTTTTTCGCGCCCTTTCATTTATCGTTACTAAACCAATTATTTTGAGGCATAGACTAATCCGTTTTTCAAAATTCGAAGACTCAAAATTATTAAATGAGAGACAAGGTATTTAAAAATCGATTAAAATTTGCACACGCGTGTTCCCTATTAAGGCCATTTATCAATTTTAAAGTTGAATACAACAAACAATGTCTATAGCACGTGGTGAAGGGCACTAGCAACACCCAAAGACAACAATGGAACAAATGAATTGAACTGATGGACAAACCATCTGCTGTCAAAATAAAATTGCAACCATAGAAATAAAAACAAGGGTAGCAATATAGTAACTGCTCGCTATTTAAAATTTTTAATGATAGACAACGACTAAGTGAAAGTTTTGTATGTGTATTTGTTTGTTTTTTGTTTTGTTTTCCAAAATCAGACGAAATTATTTTTTGACAGTTTGTTGTTTGTCCATCGATTCAATTCATTTGTTTCATTGTTGTCTTTTGGTGTTGCTAGTGCCCTATAAGGCCATTTATCAATTTTAAAGTTGAATATAGCAAACAATGTCTATACCACGTGGTGTGGTGTAGTGTTATCTTCTGTCACATGTGCAACCGGCATGACTAACGCCTCCTCGATACGGACAAAAATACATTGCCTGTCAAGCTGTCAAGGTCGCAACTAAGTGCGTCCGTATAACGCACGTCAGCACGGCAAAGCTACTCGAGCGCTATCTCTTCTCGGAACGGACAAAAGTGACAACAGAGTATCATGTGTTTCATGGAAAACGGACGCTTCGAAGAATGTCAGGGCTTAAATATCGTATTACCTAAGTATATTCAGGATAAAAGTGATCAATTTAATTAAGTTATGGATGAGTGAAGTACAATACACCATTAAAAAGCAATAATTCTATTTTTTTAGTAGTATGCACTTCGTTCTGTTTTTTTGTTTTGTTTATGTCCGTCGATAGCGGTCGAACGGAAAGTCCGATCAACTTGAAATTTGGACCATCCACAAGCCTCGATGTGGATTGAAGGTGTATAGTTTTGAGGCAAAATCGTTCGAAAAGTTACAAAGTTACACCATAGTTACTGCAAAATAATGTTCTGAAACAAAATGGCGGCAAAATGTGAGATAGCCATATTTTTTTAAAGCTTTTTCCAATCACGAATATGTTCATGTTATGGCGATTTGATAAATATTGGCAAAGTTACACAAAAGTTACTCGAAAAAATGTTTCTGAAACACAGTAACAGCAAAATGTGAATTTTTGTCCGGTTACGAATATACTAATCTAAACGCGATCCGATACCTATTATGGGCAGCAATGATTTTCAACATCTATAGTAGGCTAGATCGCCAGTCCCCCAACCTTCCACTCAGTAGCAAGCGTAGCGATTTGAAGCCATCTTGAAATTGGCAATTTACATGCTAATTTGGACCTTTTAGTACTGCTAGCGCTGCCAATGGCAGAAAGTCGCATTAGAAACTCCTATCCCCGCCTGTGTTATTTGCCCATTTCAAGATGGCATCAAAGTGCTACGCCTGCTGCTAGCCTGGCGATCTAGCCTACTATAGATGTTGAAAATCATTGATGGGCAGAGATTACATTTCTATTGATGTCAATAACTGTTAGTAACGGTGGCGGACCGCGGCGAAAACATGACAGCGAAAATTCTTAGCAACGCACATTACACTGCATCCAACAAAGTCGGGAAGTATAATAGCTATGGAAATTAGAAACATTTTTGACTTATTTATCGAATTTGAAAAGTATTTGCCAATGACCTAGGATTGGTCCTCATCAATTGTGTCGCAATCATGGCCGCTGTGACGTCACGTGGGAACTATGAATTGTTATAGGTCCATCGAATTCACTTGCAAGGTGTTGTCGTCACGGATTATGTAATAGTGAAGTGACGCCCCCCACTGAGGTGTCTATTCATAGGTTGCACGTACGTCACTTCTTTGCGCGTGGCGGCCACATTTGTGATCAAACATTGTCGTTGCCATGGAGAAACAACTAAAGGCTGTTGTGGTAGAACACGGAAATTCTTACTTCTTCAAAAATTCAGCCTGTTTTTGAAATAAAATTTGTATGTATAATATATATATTTTTTTTTATTATTTATGTTTACTTTTGCAATTCTAAATTAGGCTTATTTATTAAATTTGAATAGTATTTGCCAATGATCTAGGATTGGTCCTCATCAATTGTGTCGCAATCATGGCCGCTGTGACGTCACGTGGGAACTATGAATTGTGACCGACTCGAGCCTGCCCCCGCAATGGCGGTGAATCTATGCGTATAGTTTAGTTCAAGCAGACAATTTTAAACCGGTTGTCCCAAAACGAAGTTGTTTCAGTATGTAGGTACATTCATATTGGAGAAAACTAAAAGTACTTGAGGAATGTCGATAAGCTAATCATTAAACAAAAATAATTGAGTTCTAGGAACACTTTGCAGAGAAACGTTCTTCTTTTTATTTCGTTCCAATAAGGCAAAAAGCGTTTTATCATCCCGTCGGCCTCTGAGACATATCCACAAAGCCACACACTTTTAACAAGGTCATATTACCTAATGTAACCATAGGGCATATTTCATGTTACAGCTGCATATATAATGATAAGGATTTAATGATAATGCCATGTAGCTATTGCAAGGAAATGTATATGTTATTTTTAAACACATACAATGACACCGCACAAAAGGAGATGGTATAATCACATAATGCAGAGTATGGTTTGTTTATGGTTGCTATAATGTTTGTTCTTCTTATGGAAAATAGCATGTAGGCATAATAAAACAATTCCATAGCAACAGATTCTGTACTTATCTTGACAGGTGTCTTGAAAGGGAAACCCATGAAAGTTGCAATTGGAGCCAACAAAATAGTTTGAAAGTCTATCTTGTTAAAGATAATGCCTCAAAACAACACGCAGGGCTTCCGTCACGTCAGTAACTGAATAAGCCAGGTCCGGCCATAGCCCTGCAACAGTTCCGGGTTCAGAATTAACACAAATTACTGCTGAAATGTTTTAAATACAAATTGTGACAGCTGTATAATTATGATGTTTCTAACTCTATAGTTAGAGGTTTGTGAAAATGGTTTTATTTTACAGCAAATTTAGTGTTTGAATTTACAAGTTTCTTTTCTATTCAGTATAGAAGCTACCTTTCAGTGGTTTTAGCGATATTTTCTGTAATTTTACGCCCGTAACTATTCTTTTAAAATTGATCCGTGGCAACATTGCCAACAAACAGT